>OMLP01017648.1:8252-22763 GCA_900302685.1 Spondyliosoma cantharus | reverse complement strand
TTTGTATAATAAATATATATATATATATATATATATATATATTTATTATTATTATTATTATTATTATTATTATCAGTCTTGTATTTGGCTTCATATCAAACCAACCAAAAAAATAATGAAGCAACCCAGCAGCATTTGTTCATCTCCTCTCACTGAGGTGTGTTTGGTGTTGCACTCTGTTCAAACCCCAGCTGCTGTCTCACCCCACACAGCTGACCAGTGACTGTTCAGAACCTGTTTAATGGTCCAGCGAGCACTTTGTTTGAAGCATACTGATGCCCCCAAGTTGTCAATATTGCTACTGTAGTAATATGAAATGCTGATTTTTCCTATAGAATTCAAGGTTTAATTTTATACATGTAAATACGATAGTAATTTATGTGATCATAAACAGAACTGTGCGGAGGCTCTTCACCTCCCAGACAATCCAGGAACATTAACTTGACTTTGTGCTGTGTAACGTTCCCAGTGTGATCCAGCATGTGTGCTGATGGGTGGGCTGTGTGTTTGTGACATGATAGATGCTGGTGTACAGTGTAGAGCTGACATGGCTTTGGTTTTGGAGCCTTTTCTTATATTATGTCTGTTATTTGAAGCACTGTTAATGTTACACACAGGGGAAGGTGGAGTACTGCTGTGATCTGCATTTTAGCTAACTGTGAACAGAACGTTCCTCTTAAATAAAAATGTTCATTTCAAGCTCCTCTGTTTATCATGTCATCCGTATGGCATCATAAGTTGTAGCAAGCGCATATGACAACACGTCACTGCAGACCCATCACAGCCTGGCCCAGCTGCTGCTGTCTGCCAGCGTACACAACAGTTTGTGTTCATAGGCCATCACTGATGAATACCACTCCATCAGCTTTGTCACACTAGAGCACCCACTAACCTCCAAAATCTACAAGTTTATAGTTTAAAATACACAATTTGCTCTCACATGTATGTATCATTTATATTTAGCAGACGCTTTTGTCCAAAGCGACTTACAGTAATTCATACATTCATACACTGATGGAGGTTACTGCCATGCAAGGTGCTCACCAGCACATCAGGAGCAGTTTGGGGTTCAGTATCTTGCCCAAGGACACTTGGACGTGTGGACCAGCGGAATCGAACCAGCGACCTTCTGATGACACTGGCTCTACCCCTGAGCCACAGCTGCCTGTATCACCCTCTATAAATCCTGACGCTGATATATCGAATAGATATGATTAAATGCACACTGTACACACAACACATCAGGTAAAAATTGTCATTTTGTGTGATTTGACGCCCCCAGACTCTGAGTACAACAGCGCTTGTGGTAAATACCACACCATCTACGTGACTCTCAAACTGTTAGTTTAAGGTCAAAAAGATACGTAATGCTGCTTTAGTAATCTCGTACTTTACCCATTCAATATTTCTTCCTTTGCTCTAATTTGTATTTATCTGTAATCTCCAGAAGCCTTGTGCATATACTGTAAATCATTTTGCTGTTTGAACTTAAAAATGTCCAGTTACTGGGTCAATTAATTAACTGAACTTTAGAACATGTCGAATAAAGTTAAAGCGTTACGTTGCGTCAACAACTGTTCGCTCACACTGACAGAGAACAGACAGTCTGGATCTTTTACATCTTCTGAGTTTGACAACCCAGTTCACCTCACACAAAGGATGACAGTCATACATTCCTGTTGCATATATTTTGTTCCAGCATCAGTATATCTACATGTGAAGCAGTGAATTGAAAGAATGAATGTGAGGCTAACCTTTGTCATGGTTAGCATTCATTTTCATTTTTCATTCTTCAAATGTATTAAAAACACAAGTGTTCTATGCTATTTTTAAAGTTTGAAGAAGGAGGGTCTTGAACTCTCAGTGCATGCTGGGAAATCTGCTTATATGTTGAAAGCAGTATGTTTGGAGGACAGAAGGTGACGCCTTTAACCCCAAGAACACCACACCTACTGTCCAGCATGGTGCTGGTAGTATTATGTTGTGGTGCTGTTTTGTTGCCAGTGGATCTGCTGCTCTAAAGAAAGTAAATGGAACAATAAAGAAGGAGGATTATCTCCAAATTCTTCAGGAAAACCTGAAAACAGCAGAAGATTGGCTCTTTGGTGTAATAGGGTGTTCCAACAGGACAATGATCCCAAACACACATCAAGAGGAGTCGCTTTAAACTTAGCCAGAGGACGACCAGAAGCTTGTGGATGGATATCAGAAGCACCTAACTGAGGTGAAAATGGCCGAGATGTAGTAGGTGCGCTGAGTTGTCTGTTGACCTGATCTATATGAAGGAAAGTTCAGGTCCATTCATAACATTTAGATTGAGTGTTTTTTTCTGTTGATTATTGCAAAATGCCCGAGTGCCTTCACAAAATAATACTGTGGGTATTAAAGAGGCACACGTGTCATACAGTAAATAAAATTTATTTTCATTGTTGAGACAACACACAGATTCCTCAGTCAAATGGAAATAAAAAGTCACTCATCAGTCAGCAGCCATGCCTGCATTTCATATGGCTCCTGACACTGAGGGGAAGCAGCTTTATAAATATCAAGGCTCCTCAGGACTGTGTGCTGTGGGTGGGGGGGGTCGCAGGTGGCTGTGGAGGCTCATTTGCGTTGAACTTGTGTAAAAGATGAAGGCAGCTGGATGGGTTGGACAGACTGGAAGGGCTGGATGGATTTCTTGCGGGAGTCTGGGGAGACCCTCTGGACTGCAGAGGGCAGAAGCTGGTTCCGTTTGATGATCTGCAGGGCCAGCTGAGTGTTTCCTGAAGACACACATCAACACTATTATCTCTGGACTGGCTCACAGACAGAACATACATCAGGTTAAACCACGTTGTTCAGACCAAATGAACATGATGACTGCTTTAGTATTCCGAGAGCCAATAACCCCGAGCACTTTGAAGCCTGATGGCAGCGTCACTGTGATGCCTCGGTACGGATCCTAATTATACTACACTTTGCCAGATCTGATTTGATCGAACCAAACGAGCCAAACTCGTCAGTGTCGACTTTACACAAATGCCTCATCAAGAAATTTGTCAGAAGAATCTGTATCAAATTAACAAAATTAGGGTTTCAATCAAAAGATGTCATTTAATGAACAAGTGAACCAGACATCTTTCTGTTACCGACAGCAGGAAGCCAAAGCATAGTTTTCCAGCTTCACATTCACTCTGTTTCTGTTGCAACATTTTAACTTGTGTATCAAAAAGCATCAAGACTGTTGGTCTGATGGTTACTGTGACTATACAGGTTTTAAAAAATGTTTTTGACCCACACAATGAGGGAAACTGAGATGAGAAGATTCTTAACAACTTTTAATTGGCTCAAAGTGGCTAGGTAGAGTGTGTCAGTGAGTGTCTGCTGGAGATCTGACCGTTCTGTAGCTCTAAGTAGACTCCCAGCAGGATGGCCTCCGGTGGAATCTCCTTGGTGTTGACCATAGATGCAGCCTGATGAAGACGACACAAATCACAACTGGGTGAATTATAAATTATTACTGCGCTGTACAATGATTTGGATGGGAGAGATTGTTCAGAGGAACATTCACACTTTAGTGAAACTTTGTTTTTCATGGATTTGAATGCAACATGGTGCACACATCAGATGCTTCAATATCTTCTAAAGACAAATATAAAGACCACTTTGGTTCAGTTTTGACCAAATTGCAGGGTCTGAAAAGTCATCAACAATCATGGCAGCCTGAGGAGGAAGAAGAAAGAAAGACATGAAACAACATACAGATAGAGTTTTCAGTTTTTTGAAGCACAGATCTTCCGTCCGTTAAAGATCTGAACTGAATTATGAAACTGAAGGAGGAATGCAACACCATCTTGTGTGATCAGGTCAGTGAACAAATACTTGAGCTGAGACAATTAAGACGACAAAAAGAAATTTGATTTAATGACAAGCCATGCAAACTTTTGGCCAGGCAGTTGTGGGGTCCACAGGGCAGTGCCTGTCCAAAACTAAGTCTTCATCTGGACAAATCTTGACTAATGGCGACGCAGACGTTTAAAACAAATGGTTATCATGGTGCTAACATGCTTTAGTAAACAAAAAAACAAAAGCAGAGTGTTAAATGATTCTGTCCACACAGGTTGTCTATTCTTCCAATAGAACTGCAGGTAAGATTTGATGGTTCTGTCAATAGTAGCATTATAGCTAACATTAGCCTCATGGCCAGAAAGTTTAGTGTTTCTTGGCGGCACCGTCAGCTGCTCTTGGATGCTTCTGTCATTGGTTGTTGAGGTCTGGCTCGTAAGGTATGGATGCAAGTAGCAATCCAGATTTTAAATTGTAAACATTAAACATGATTGATATGAAAAGGCGACCCCGATGAGTCTGTGGGCAGCTCAGGAGGGTTCAGACTGATATTACCAGATACTCTGTGCTGAGCAGTGCATTTTCAACAAGCACTGCACTGTTTCTGACTGATGGTCATTACTGTGTTGTGTTCAACTCCAACAAGAAAACTAATTGCGTTACCTGGCATGTTGCGTGAGGGGAAAACACTTGCAGCTAAAATCACAGAGACTGTCATTGTGAAGCAAATCCCTGTTGAGCTGGGCAGATGAACCGTGTCAAACCAAGTCAGCACATGAATGGAAAAGATCCATGTGTGTTGGTGTCCCACTGGTGCTTATATGTATGACTGGCTGGCTGGCTGGCTGGCTGTGGAACTGCTCTGTGCTCTTCTCTTACTGCCCTGTGCCTTATTAAATCTTGCTGCAGAGACCAGCACTGTGCTCATCTCTTGTTTGTGTCCTCAAAGGTTGTGGCTGGCTCTTCCCTCTAAAAGCTTTTAAGGGTTTTGGGACTTTACACTACTTGGAAAGATTTTATGGGTTAGTGAGACTGTTGATCTATAAAATTTGTTGTGTGTTCATCTCGTCTGTCTCAGAAACTCCTTCTGATTTCTTGTGATGTTTGTCTCTCTCCTGTAAATTTAATAGTCTACCTATGTCCAGAGTGACTCTGCAGTCGTCACAGGTATTTATTGTCTTCACCTCGAATTGGCTGTGATGGGAACACAGTGATATTGCTGTGACGTGTGTTGAAGCTGAGGATGCTGGCTTATTGTAATTTTCCATCTGTCACTGTCTAGCAGCTTGAACATCATTCAGACAGTGCTTCGAAAGAGTTTGAGAGAGAGACGTATGTAAAATATACTAAAAAGCATCGCTGTGCCAAGCCTTGCCTGGTCAGCCCAGCACATGTGCAACTCTCAACAGATCAGAAAAGAAGCGAGATGTCCTTAGCAGCTTCCGTTGTCAGCTCCAGGAAAAACCCTGTGTCCAATTCAGAATATTATTTAATAAGACTTCCATCTTAATCTCTTCTAGATGAATTCTGATGAGACATACAGTATGATGTGCAGCTTTCTATTGTTCTCTGTATATATAGCACATTGATGATAATGAAAGTGACACACACAGTCAAACAAACATAAAGGCAAACTCATTGGCTGCCAGTGTGAAAGGAGTTAATTGCCTGTTTTTAGCAGGTTTACCCATGTTTAATAAACCCATACGTACATGCTAATAATATCAGTGTGACACTTTCAGGACCTGCTGCGGTCATGGAGCTTATGTCATGGTTACCTGATGCAGGCACTTGCGGGCCTTCTCATACTCGCTCCTCAAGCAGTAGGCGCTCCCCAGGTTGAAGAGCATCATGGCCCGAGCTGATGTCACACTGCTGGGGTAACACATGGGAGTCTGCTTCCCTGCTACACACACACACACAGACACACACACACACACACACACACACACACAGACACAGACACAGACACACACGGAGACACTAATGGTGAGATTTTGGAAGTAGAAATCAGGCTTTAATGTTTGAAGGAGGTAGACTTACGAGGCTCGACAGGCTCATCTCCTTTCTCAGACCCTGTTGAGGAAAACAAATCAAGCATTTAGCACACAAGATGAAATCCCTTGTTTTGTAGAGTGATGTGTTAAACTCACAGACCTTGATCTTGCTCGCTGGTCAGCACTCCCATTGAAACATCACTGACATTCTCTGGGTTAAGGTGAGCAATAGCGTCAGAGATTCTGTCCAATGAGATGAGGGCTTCAGCAGCGTACAGGTGACCCAGGAACCTAAAAACAAAGTAGAGGAGGAGAAGGACAAAGCAGACGGGTAGAGAAGGGTCAGTGCACTCAGCTCTTTGGATTGTGGACAGGACCAACAACAGTTTGAGAAACAAACTCAGCACTTACTTGAGGGACCCAGACACCTTAGTTTGATGGAGTAGTTTCTCAGCGTGGTTTAGAGCCATCAGGTTGTCTCCCAGTGCTAATGCCACATAGGCACTACAGGCCAGGATGGAGCACCTAGACATCAGACAGTTGACAAAAGACTGAACAGTTGGCTTGCCGTAGCAGTCTGTGTTACTGCTGTGCACAGGGTTTAGCTTTAAATATGGTGCGTTCATAAATTCAGTCAGAAATGGCTGCTGTATGGAAGATATATTGGGTCATACTCAAGTCCTTGCAGAATTGAAAATGAAAAGAGACATAATTAAAAGATTATTATGTTATTTCATTAAGAACGACAGTAAGATTGTCATTTTACAAAAGGGAAAAGGGAATTAAAAGAGTACATTTAAAACGTAAAATAATAATAATTTGAAAATGTACAGTGAGTCAATGAAAGATGAAAGAAGTGACATTTAAAATGCAAAAGCTTAAAAGGTGCAATATGTAAGAATTTTAGTTTATAACATTTTAGAATTAAGTACAATTATCAACAGAATGTGAGGAATTAACTTCGCCTATGCTGATATCTCTACAACACAATAGTGTTGTAGAGATATCTCCTGAAATTAGCATGCTAACTGGCTAACCCGAGGCCTGAAAACCTCTCTCCCAAATGGTCCTGTGCCAGAGCTGTAAACACCAACTCTCTAGCTAGCTGCAAGATTAAATGAGCTAACAGTAGCTAAAGTCATAAACAGAACATTGTTGGCAGCAGTTAGCTACTGTGGTGATATGTTGCCTGCATTTGGTAGGAGTGTGTTCAGTAGGTAGTCAACTCTTATATATTGCACCTTTAAATTGAAATGCTCAAACTGACAGCATAAATGGTGACAATGAAAATGCATATAAGACAGGAAACATCAAACGCATTTTTAATAGCATCTATAGGCTGTAGCTGACATGTCATGAGTCAAGCATATCTGTTAAAGTGGACCACCCCCTGAAGCTGAAAATGACCATTGCTTCCTCTTTAGGTGCATCTTTGATCAATAGCAGAGATTACTCAACTCGCTGACAAAAGCATTGCATTTCCTGTGACTACTTCAGAATAAAAGTAAACTCCAGTTTGACCAGTGTGACGCTGCAGCAGTAGGAAATGCTCATTGTTGCATTTGCAACTGCAACTGCAGTAGAACTTACGGCCCTCGAGTGCCTTTGACATGGTATAATCAGGAACACCGACGTCACAAGCTTACGCAGTGGAAAAAAGACCTGGTGGAGGCATCCTGACTGTACAGCCCTCTGGGTTGTACAGGTTGGTTAATGTTCCTGAATAATGACTCATGTCAGTAGAACAGACGGGAGAAGAGAGAATGAGAAGAGATGAGAAGTCTCATTACCTGAGGTTTTCTACCTCCTGTTTTCTGAGAGGCGACGATGGCGCTGCAGATAAGAATTTATCAGCCTCCTGCCCTTTCCCACTGCAAAACACACAGAGCCAAACACAGCATTCATCAACACAGCAGCTGTATACAGGACAAACTCCTCTGTGGTCATTACGATTGGTTACATGGACAATTTGAGCTATCATAAGTTGTGTAATGTATTCAAGTCTTTGGAGACCCACTCAGCTTTTGTATTGACAGTTGAACATCCGTATTCAGTAGAAACATAAATATTTCAACATGTACCGCACACTGGTCAACTGAACGCAAGTTCATTAATGAGTTATACACCCATCAGGCATTGCCATGAGGGGGTGTACTTGAACACACCAACCATCCAAACACTATTGCGAATCACGTGGCATCCACATGAATGCCAGAACCCAAGGTTCCTCAACAGAAAAATGCTATAACGAGAAGGTCAAAGTTGTGTAGTTTGTCTGTCAGTGGTTTTAGTGTTGTGGCTGATCAGTGTACACTGTAATATACTGCCTGGCCAAAAAAAAAAAGTCGCCACCAAAAAATAAGGTCACACACTCTGCAGCAACCCCCCACAGGCTTGTGCAGTAGGCACTAGGCATGATGGGTGCATCACTTCATCTGCCTCTCTTCTTACCCTGATGCGCCCATCACTCTGGAACAGGGTAAATCTGATCTCATCAGACCACATGACCTTCTTCCATTGCTCCAGAGTCCAGTCTATGCTTCCTAGCAAACTGAAGCCTTTTTTCCAATTAGCCTCACTGATTAGTGGTTTTCATAAGGCTACACAGCTGTTCAGTCCCAATCCCTTGAGTTCCCTTCGAATTGTGTATGTGGAAATGCTCTTACTTTCACTATTAAAAATAGCCCTGAGTTCTACTGTTGTTTTTCTACGATTTGATTTCACCAAACGTTTAAGTGATCGCCGATCACGATCAATCAGGATTTTTTTCCGACCACATTTCTTCCCAGGGATGGTTCCCCACTATCCTTCCAGTTTTAATAATGCGTTGGACAGTTCTTAACCCAATTTTAGTAGTTTCTGCAATCTCCTTAGATGTTTCCTCTGCTTGATGCATGCCAATGATTTGACCCTTCTCAAACAGACTAACATCTTTTCCACGACCACGGGATGTGTCTTTCCACATGGTTGTTTAAGAAATGAGAAGCTACTCATTGCATCAGTCAGTTGGGTTTAAATAACTTGTTGCCAGCTGAAAGATAATCGCTCATGCAGTAATTATCCAGTAGGAGGCCCTTACCCATTTGCTAGGTTAAATCCAGGTGGCAACTTTTTTTTGGCCAGGCAGTGTATATTAAGTGTTTTAAATCCCACCTTCACTCCCACTGCATCTTTAACCTCTGTCAATTCATCAAGATCATGGAGTCTTGTTGAATTTGAAGCACTTACTCCAGTGCAATATATGGTGCCACATGTGTAACTAGCAAGGTAAGAGGTGGAACTTAGAGGTAGAAAACCCAGCATCACTGAGCTTACATACTATTTTAATTGTTTTTTCATCATGTTGCTTCACTGTGTTTACATCTCATTCATTGAAATATGTTTGATGCTTTCATATAACAACAATCCTTTCACTCGTGTTTGGTTTGAGACTTAATCCACCTTTAAGAAAATACGAGAATGAAGAAAGAAAGAAAATGACAGCTTGAGTTTACCCAAACCTAGCAGTTGGTCGAACCTTCTATAAGATGATGATGTTAGGTAGATTAGGCTTATCAATGACACGAAACAGCACCATACATAAAAGAAGCAGGGCAGAAACACCAGATAGGTCGGGCCTCCATGTTTAACTGTTCGAACGTTTCAGTCAAGTCTTGAAAATGACAACCGACAAACAAGTTTGGTGATTTCAGATATCCTCGCAATGCCTACCTGGAAGTGACAACTGTTGTTATATGACTGTTGATATTAACCAGCTGTGGAGTTCTGAGTTGTTCTGATGGAATGTACTGGTTCACTTAAATGTGCCATCAGTAATATCTTACTGTCTCTTGGAAAAATCATCCACACAGTGGAGTTTCTGATGTTGTTCTCTCCTCTGTTAGCTGAGTAAATGCTCACATTTCAAGCTTTCTATTCAGATGTTATGAATATATAAATAATATGATATTATGAGGTCTTACCTCAGCAGTTCTACTTTATTGATACAGTATGATTTGTGTGTGAGTGTGTGAGAGAGAGCGAGAAAGCGAGACACCGACCTGCAGGCATCACTATTCTCGCTGCCACTTTCTGTGCTTCCTGACTGACTGGAAGTCTTGGAGCCTGTTTCTGTCTTGGTGTCCTGCTGCTGATGTTCAGGCAGCAGCAGCAGAGCGTTCCTCAGGCAGATGGCTGCAAACTCCATACTGGCAACTGGGATAGCTGCCGACTGGCCCTCACTATCCAAACACAAAAACACACAGGGCTTGGGATGGTTCTGGGCAAGAGGAACGTCAGCAGTATTACCTACTAATTAGATATCAGTTAGTCAGTGTTACTATAGATGTAAAACAGTTTGACTGGGAAACTGTATGAAATGATGTACAATGCATATCAAATATTTCAGTTAATAAAATGGTGCAATGTTTCAAAGAACCTAAAAAGTCCATTCAAGCATTGTTGATTATAGCACCTTCAATGTCAAGTCATGTAACTGCATATGTTTGTTGATCATTTCTTAAATGCATTCTGTGCAGTTTGACACCTTTGGATGTACAGTCCCAGCCCTTTAAAGACATTCCCAGGTTTGCAATTACATGAAACTCAATTAGCAGACTCTGGAAATGTGCCTGAGTTGTGTCATCAAAGTGAAAATCATATAATTACAGAGAGCAAAGTCCAGTAATATGGCGATTATAACCAGTGAAGCGATAGTGCAGTAGGTGAATTTTGGAACTTTGATCAAAGTTATTCCAGGCTGATTTAGTCCAAGTTCAAGTTTTAGGTAATGAACAGACATGAGATAGAAACTGACCTTTTTGCTTTTGGCAAGTGAGGAATGTTTAACTATTTTTTTTTAAGTAGAAAACCAAGATTAACAATTTATCACGGTGTCAGCATCTTAAATGAAGCACTGCTGCCTTCTGTTGGACAGTAAAGGTAAATGCAAAATTAAGTAGTTTCCTTTGGCGTTCAGGCAAGGGGGATACACTTGTTGGAGTTGACACTGACCTGTAGATAGTATTCTGGGTAGACTGGGATGCCAGGACAATCTTACGATGGTAGCCCTGCCCGACAATAGACTGAACTATACCTTTCTTACAAGGTAAACCTTTGCTCTCCTGCTCCGACCCCTGAAAACATAAGAGAATACAGACAACACGACATTAAAAAAGAACTCATCTTTAAATAAGCTAAAAGAAAAATCCAACAATGCCAAATGTTAAACTCAAATAAGGATCTACATCAGTGAAGTCATACCCCTTTGTTAGCAGATATGCAGCACTCTGCGAGCCGCAGCCACAGTCGAGGGTTGGAATGGTAAACCTGCACAGCCTCCATCAGGCACTCAAACGCTGCCAGAGGTCTGCCGATGTGCAGCAGCTGAATACCACAGTTATACAGCAGCTCATAGCGCTTGTTGGCTAGTAGAGCACACATGGGGATACCAGTGAACGTCTTAGCTGGATATTAAAGGTAACAAGAGAAGAGAGGGACTTGTTAGTCTCTAGAATGCACATGTTAACAATATACTGGCTCAGTTCAAAGCTGAAACAACAATATTAAACAATGAGTGTGTTTACTTGTCTGAATAAAGGGCAGTCCACACCAAGAACTATGATTATAACTAGAAAGAGAACTATGAGCGCCCACACTGCTGAACTATATCATTCAGCAGCGCTGAGCACGTGCCGCTCACTCCAGCTGTGGAAAGCTGGGGAAAATGGATTTTGATGTCCTGTTACTCTGCTGTGTGGTGCACAGAGAAACAAAAAGAGAAAACACCCAGTAGGACATGGTTTTATGAAATTCTTCACAGATTAGGAGATAGAATTTGATTTTTTTGTTTTTTAAAGTCAAATTCTATTCATACTTTTGGATGAGTCACGGCAGTTATCGTTATGATCGGTATATAAAATACTTAAGTGACCCCATCAGCACCAGTGTTCGTTTGGCAGTAAAATGGCGTTTTTTTCACTCTGAAAGTGATCCCAACAATATCATTCACCTCTGTCACTGTCCTTATTGTTGTGGTGTGGATTGAAGTTACTGTTATAACTGTCATGTACTTACTGTTATAATTATTGTTCCTGGTGTGGATGGCCCTTAATTCTACGTTATCAATACTTAGTATACTTCTTTTAGATGCTTTGATGCAAAGCTAGGTGAAGCTAGAAACCAGTGTAACCTCTGTCCACCATGGACTGAGGTACTGGTCTTCTATAAAGGTGAACTTTTCCAGCCTACAGGATCAGAGTACTTGCTAAGATCATTCAGTATCACTTTAAAGCTCATCAGTTTCATTCAGGAAACAGTACTTGCTGTGACCCACATTGCCCATTGCTTCCGTCTCCTAGCTGTGCGCATGTGTGGTCATTCTCTTGCAGTGCCTTCTTGAAGTAGAAAATGCCGAGGTTATGTTTCCCCATAGCAAAGTGAATGCAGCCCAGATTGTTCCAGAACATACATCGAACACATTCACCTGAATGAGACAGGACACAACAACAATGCATTATGTGGCCCAAAAATCATCAGATGTTTCAGTTACATCTTCAATGAAGACAGTATTTGAAAGCACCATTTAGCCAATTCTACATTAACAGTACAAATCATGGTAAATTACAAAACTAGCTGTGGGGGTTTTTGACACCAGGCTTATCAGAGGAAGCCATCAGTCTTGAGAGGTGCAGTAGCTGTCACCTGTCTTGATGGGTCCAGGATGCTCTGCGATGTTGGAACTGTTCAGCAGCTTCACTGCTTTCCGGTAGTTTCCTCTCAGGTACTCAAAGTTACTCTTGAGGAAGAGTGAGGGCGCAGACTGATGGATGGGACAGGAAACATAGGTCAGAGAGAGAACCAGGAGAGGGTAAGCACTGATGTCACTTAGCCACATGGTTACCTGAACATCGAACTACAAAGTAAGGATTCTCTTCACGACTTTTGCAAAGAACAGACACAGTTAATCAGATCTACTCCACAGTGGGTGTGTTGCTGAGGACCCATCAAAGCGCATTGTTGAGTGGGAAGTTGTTTTGATCAGAAATGTTAACGATGTCATTAAAAGAAAACATTAAGCTGATCCGAAGCTCTCCAATATGGCGGCAACACATACATAGAGCGACAATGTACAGCAGCCAATCTGAAGTAGTTTTTCTAGACAATCATTCATCTGAGCAACTTCACACTTGGTGGGTGTGTTGCTGAGGACCAGAGGAAGTGCAGTGTCGAGTGTGAAGTTGTTTAGACAGACAACACGTTTAATGAACTTCGAATAAACAAACAAAGAGTTTGGCGCACAGCTCGCATAAAAACACAGTCACATCACAGCAGGGTGGGCTCACAGGACAAAAAACAGAGGCAGTTTAACGAGCCAGCAGGAGTGCACACATGTTGGTGAACAAAATGCTTCAGTTTGACTTCCTTTTATTATGACCAGGCATCTGACAAATCGGGTCTACAATTATTATTATTCATACAAAGGAGTGACGAGGAAATTAGATAATGACGATGAAATTATTTAATACAGTATTGAAAAATTAATAACACAACTTTTTTTTATATTTGTCTAAATGAATGGTTATATCAATTGAGTAATTAAAACCTTTAGAAATGAAAAGTCGATTGAAATAAGTCATTAGTCATGAACCCACTAATTAGAAAAAACTATTGATAGATTAATCGCTTAAAAAAATAACTGTTTGCTGCACTATAGACCAACCAGAGAGAAGGTGAGGTTAACCCCCCCTCTCGACGACACTGGTGGTTATACCTAAGGAGGCATTAGCTAATTTGAGTTTTAGTGTTTTAGTGTGTTGATAGGCCTACAGTCAGTGTCAGGTGTGGAGTAGTTTGGATGAGCGGTTCTCAAGAAAACTGAGCAACAGCAGTTTTCATTCTGTCAGTATGAAAGCTTTACAAAGTATGGCTTCACTTTGCTAAGCTTGAGTTTGTAGTTTGTGCAGTCCATCATATCACAGCTCTGTGTCATTCTAGTAGTTTGTATGTAGTACGTTGGACCATAATGATTGTAGAAACATTAAGACATCACATGCTGGTTTGAACAAGACAACGGAAGAGCATTAACAGAGACTGAGACTCACATTCCCCGCTGTGTTCATCACTGATTTGATCTCCCTTTTACAGGCCTTGGAGGATTTCATCTGAATGTAGGCTCTCACTTTGTACTGTAAAAAACAAACATCAATCACAGACAACAGGATGGAGACTGAAACAGAAACAGTGCATGCTAAAATCTAGAAGCAACTTGCCTGATGCATCTTTGATTTGGCCGCCTCAATCATGGCTGTGAACTCTGCTTTCTGGTTCGCTCCATCTTTGTTTGAACTGTTGTTCTGGAATCCAGCACAGCACACAAACAACAGTCATCTGGATGCTTATCTGAGTGATTTCACTTTTTTCTTGATAGAGAACATCTCTTACCTCTCCCTTGCCATTCTTGTTGCTTCCTTGTACAGACAGTTTGTCCAGCACAGCCAGCAGATGGAGGGCCTTCTCTGGTTGGAAGGTGAGCAGGTACAGATCCACCAGCAGGAAGCACACGGCCTGAGCAAACTTCTCTTCTAGGGCAAACACCACAGTGAGTCTATGTCAAACTGAAGGTTGACACATGGACCTTATAAAGCATCTATTCATCACTGATAACACAATAACTGGGTCAACACTCAGAAATAGGACTGTGGTCAAG
>OMLP01017647.1:0-20673 GCA_900302685.1 Spondyliosoma cantharus | reverse complement strand
TGCATAATCTTAAAGGCTACTGGTGCTTTACATCCTCTCCTTCCATATCAAAACACACACGCACACACACACACACACACGTGCACGCACACACACACACACACACGTGCACACACACACACACACACGCACACGTGCACACACACACACACACACACACACACAGCACTGGAGTAATGACAAGCTACAATCATACCAGACATGAAATGAGTCCTGGTTAATATCCCACACTGGAGAAATAATTGGATAGTTTATGGAAATCTAAGCGAGGTTGCTTTTTTTTTTTGCTGCACCGTTGAAACTAAATAACCTTAGCCTGGAAACGTCTGGCATTATTAAGAAACGGCTAGGTAAAGAATCCCTTGTGTCTGCAGCGTCAATGAAAAAACTGTTCATGAAGCAATAAGGATGATGGCTTTTTAATGTGGCTGGGTATTTGCATGTGACTCTTCTTTCTGCTGACTTAAACACTAATGCAGTATATTCATGAATCCGTGATTACAGTTGTGTTGGGCCATTACGTCCAGTGCAACACAATATTCTATTACTCACCACCTATGTCAACACAGCCGAAAGTCTGTGACGCATGCACACTAAATATGCACAGTAGCAGGTTAAAGCCCCTGGACAATCTCTAGCACCTGAAGGGTTAAAAATCAGCCTAAAAACAACCTGTCAAGCATTATTGTCAAAGCACTCTCGACTCAAAAGTAGACCGAAGCTGTGAAACTTTGTCGCTTAGCTCCCTCAAAGTGTGATTAATGACCCTTGATGAGGAAACATTAGCAGCCTATCAGAGCCCTCGTAGATGCTTTTCCCCCTGTTGAGTACACTGCAATTTAATGAGCAGCGGGGAAGGAACACGACGAGAGAGAGATGATCGAGATGGAGCCAATTTGCACGTCAATGGCGGCAAAGCGCTGCTGTAAGGAGGACAAAAACAGACATTGACGAAGAGGTGGAGAGGAACAGGAGGGAGCAGGGAGCTGATGCAATTTCCATGTGTAATTAAAATGACCCATGTGTTTGTGATTGGAGGGACAAAGCCCATACAGTATTTGACAGGCACACACTCCGCTGTGTGCACAAGCAAATAGTAATTCATGGGTAAGTTGACTAATTGACTTACATATTGATCAGCAAATTAAACTGTTCAACAGTCGTAGCTGGTGGAAGCACAGAGCCCGCTGCTCATTATCTTTGCCGGGGCTGTCTCGCTGGACTCACTGAGCATGGGGCCCCGGATTCATTTTGACAGGGAATTCAGGGCTTGTCTCAAAAGGGCAGCGCATATCTATGCAGCATGTGGCTACCTGCGCCCTCATGCTTCAGTAACACAGTTAATGGGAGCTTTAGCCTTGCCAGATGAGAAGTGATGTGTAAAACAGAGTGTGTTCATGCTCATGCAAACAGGCCCGACCCATTACTGGGCTGACTGCTGAGCGTACCCCTCTGCTGTCGATTTTTCTGACTTTCAGTGTGAAAGATAATGTGTCGCTGTTATGCTAACACCATGGGGTGCTTGTGTGAGGAATGACTGCAAAGTCTGTGAACTTCTTTGTCTTATCTGCTACACATATAGACATTATGAGCAAGCGTGGGAGGCCACGCACGTAATAACAGATTTAAAGGTTCCATATTGTGACATTTCCAGGTTCATTCTTTTATTTAATGCATCTACCAAAAAAAAGAAATATTTACATGTCTGAATCCTCACCCTTTCTTTGAATGCTCAAGTTTAGTGCCCGTCTCTTTAAGGACCCTTTCCCGAAAAGCCCAATCTGCTCTCATTGGTCAGCTCTCAAAGGCCTGAGCAGGTACCACAAAGAGACGTCTCACTTTGTTTTATTACGGTGGAGCTTTAACCTTTTTTGTAACATCTTAATTGTAAGAACGTAGAAGCCAGTGTTTCATGCAGGACACAGTATCACACACTTATTAACAATTAATAAACTATGTCGGAGTGGGGATATGGTGGACGTGAGACCTCGCAGAAAGTTGCACAATCAAATGTCACTTCAGACAAGAACAAGCATGAAGGTGGACTGTCGTAGCGAGCGAGTTGCACTGTGCTATTTTTTGCACTGAAAAACATCTTTCACAAGGAGTTCAACAAGCACTCATTCTGATGCCATAATGCCACGAGCTCGTTCTCCTTTTCTACTGTCCACAGCTCAAGAGAGGCAAGTCTTATTCTCGCTGTCAGCAGTCACATTTCTGTTCGACACGAGTGCGCAACCTCCGTTCGGCGATGCTTCCCGGTCAGCTCACTCTCAATGGCTTGCGGGTTTCTACTTAATATTGCATTGCTGCTCCTTTTGCACCACACGAGACAAAATACATTAAATAAGACACAAGATCAATACACATCTGTTTTAACTACATTTCACTTTCAGATCCATCAGTGAAAATCTCAGCAGTCATGACCTGAATCAATGAATTTGAATAAATATAGACCAGAGTGCTTATAGCAGGATGGCTTCCAGAACAGTTTACGATCAGCAGATTGATTCAGTGGTAGTTCAACTTTGTCATTTCGAGCAGGTGTAGTCCAGCACACACCAGAGTTTGAATGACAGCTTTCACACCAGCTGAAAATGAACCAAACTAAATGGGTAAATGCAAGTTAGGTGTGAAAGCACTCTGAGAGTTGGTATTGCTGGAACACCAACAGTCCAGTCAAGTGGTCGACCCCCACTTCTATCCCACTGTCAAAGAGTCAGCATGCTTTAACCACAGCACGGAGAGTCAAACAGTGTCTGAAACCTTTTTACCTCGACAATTTCTGTAACTTTTCAGCAAGCATCCTCACTTCGCGATTAGCCAGGTGTGAAGAGGTAACCTTCACTGTGCACCTATGTCTGCAGCCTTTACGTGGCAAAACACAGAAAGGCAGACAGCCCTGGTTAACTCTGTGGTTGGGAACATTCTTGTAGTTAGATTAACCTTGCTAGAGGCAGCGCCCCGATGCAAAGAATAAAGCCTCCTCCTGAGGTTTCATCAACCTTAGTGACTCGAGCTCAGGAGGTAGAGCTAGTAATCAGAAGGTCGGTGGTTCAAATCCCTGGCTTCCCCTGTCTGCATGTCATCCTTGAGCAAGATACTGTCCCCCAAGTTGCCCCTGATGAGCAGTTGCCATATCTTGTGGCTCCCTTGTGAAATGAGGAATCAGTACCATTCATGGACATACAGTTGTGGTTCACAGTTTTCAGTCCCTGACAGACAATCACAGTCCAGCTGAAGAAACTGTGTATGGTGCTTTTCTCACTTCTTTCACTTCTGAACCTCTCTACCTTGTTACTAAACTCCAAATGGTACATGATGAGCCCTGTCAGTGACAACTTCAGTGCTATCAGAACGCTATCGGGAGATGGGAGCATTGAGAGTGAAAGACAGCAAAAGAAGAAAAAACAGTGACGGATGCTGGATTGAACCAATGTTGTTAATAACTCACTCAAGTCCTCAAAATCTCACCTCAAATGAGCTCTCTGGGGATAAAAAGGAAAACAATCCTGCAAAACCCCGCTGGGAAATGTTTTTTCACACCCTTCACTTCACTAGCAGAACCTTCTGGATGGTGAAGACGGCATCCTCCTGCCAAAAGACGCAGTGAGGGGAGGAGGGAGACGGGGGCAAAGGGAATCCAAGGAGGACAGGAAATGCTGCGAGCAATCTATCCGTCATCAGAGATGTTAGAGCTGGAAAGGAGATGATTGTATGGAGCAGTGAGGAAGAGGGGAAGGCAAACTAATCGGCCTCTGTCTGCTCACTCCTGACACATTGCTTAACCAGAGTTGACAAGCTTCGGAGAGGAAAGGGAGAGTTTGATGGGGCAGATAGCTGAGAAATGCCTCAAAAACATGACTGGTTTGCATAACGGGATAGATGGAGCCATATTCTATTTTTTCTTTAATAAACAATGCACAAGTTGGAGAGAATGTGCTCGGCTGCATCTGTATTTGTGTACTCCCAGCTCAGGTGTGTGTCGTAGTTATTTTCTACCGCAGGGCCCTTAGCCACACTGCAAAACTGGGAGCTTATAAATGAGAGGCTCTAACAAGACTGGTGTATAATGAAAGAAAAAAAAACAAAAAAACAATCCAAACCAACAAACCAAAGTGCTGTTTCCAATACTCGGAAAACAGTTGTATCAAGGAGTGCTGGCTGTGTTAATGTTCAATTATAGCCCAGTCCGTCTGCCTTCGAGTTGCATTCATTTAAATTCTGCTCTGACTGCACAGAGATGTGAAGGAATAGGTTATTGTTTGTGATCTAAAGGACAAAACTTGTAGCAGAGGAGCCGGGCTGCTGCCACCTCAAAGGACCACGACACACGCAGATGGTCATTATGCCGAAAAGCAGGACCTGTCTGCCAGACATCAGATAGATGTGTTGAAAAATGTCTACGACAAGAAGCACGGTGCTAAAATGGAGATCAGGGAAGATGCTTTGAATTCCGAAACCATCTGGCTTGCACTCTGTGGGTTTCCAGGATCCATCAGATGGGAAACTTTGTGCCTATGATTGATTGGCAAGTATTTCAGATAAGGGCTGTGCTTGGCATGGAGTGTTGGCTGGCAGTGATGAGGCAATCAGGGCTCTTGCCTTGAAGCAGACAGAGAACGCTTTGGCATAATTTAGCTGCTGGACTGACTGGGGATGAAAAGAGCTTCAGAGGCCAAAAGGTTGCCTCTTGTTATTGACACAAGCAGCAGTCAGCACAAATGAGCCTGGAGAGCTTTTCTGTTGTCATCACACTCTGAATAACTTTCATCAACTTTATTAAGGGCCGCTCTTATTTATTTCAATTCGAAAAAAAAAACAATAGACGAGGCTTTTAGACGAGCTGGGTTTACCCCAGATACACTGCTGTCCTCACTCAAAAGCTTTATAGTTCTCCAATTGTGGATTAACATAATCAGAAGACACATTTGATGTGCCGCGTGTATTATCATGCATTGGATGATTGTATTGTGTGATTGCTTTATCTAGGGAGAATTTAGGCTTCCTTAATATTTGGGCATTACATAATTTGTAGGCTGGGATATTATTTGTTTATTATCATTATGTTTGGTAATTATATAAGATAAATCACATTAACTATATTGGAAAATAATCAACCCGTTCTCACTGTCAACATGTCAAATTGATGCTGAGTTGCCCAGTCTGAGTCAAGGGTGGCTGGGGTGCTTGGACTTTCACTAGACTGGGGCTCGTGTTCCGTTTGTGACCAAGAGTCAAGAGGGATTCATTGTTAATGTGTGTAAGGTAGCGTATGGGAAAAACATAACGTAGACAGTTCTGTGACCTGAATGATGTAGTTAAGTCACTTGCGATATGAGACTCAATTTTTGAAGCTTATCTAGCGAAGTTTCAGGAGTAGGACCACACCTCAACAGCGCCAACTTCCGGTATTCCTATAAATAACCACCTGACCCTCTCCTCTTCTTCGCTCTCCTATTCTGCCCCCACCCACACACCCCATTCTCTCTCCCTGTTTCTTCTCTTCTCTCCTCTCCTTCGTAGGTCCATGAGGGGGTCCGTCGCTGCCCGGGTGCGGCGGCGGATTCTCTACAAAGCTTCCCCACAACGCACTCAAGGAACTCGAAGAACCAAGATCTTCAACGTTTTGTTTTCTTTTTCTTTCCGTCATAATAAATTGTTAAACGCATCATGTTGATGGCGTGGTCCTTGCTAGTGAAAGCTACTTTAATCCAAAGAATGATGATGTTCCTAAACCTAACCAAGTGATTAACGAGCCTAAACCCAACCAAACAGCTTAATAACATTAATAACAGCCCAAGAGTCGTAATCTGTGATAATATGTGAACTGTTTGTCAACAGGCTTTATTTTCAAAGTGTAAGCAGGCATTTTGTTGCAACCATGTTGATATACAGTGTAAGACAATGGGATTTTACACACCAGCTTCATTTCAGAGACACAGCGTTACAGTCAGTGAAGCATCTTAGTATGATCACATAGGTTTAACAACCCTGTTAGATCCATTCATTTAACACTCGAATGTGTACACTGAAATTATGAACTAAACTCTACACAGTGAGCTATTTTGAGGATTTTTGAAACACAATGGATGGTTGCTGCTGTGGTATTTTCACTTCCCTCAAAAATGTTTGATTACCTTTGGAAATGCCAAGCATGTCTAAGCCTGTTCTGGTATTTTGTGAAATAAAATAAAGCAAAATATTTTCACAGTAAAGGAAATATGTAATTGCACCATAAAACATGATGAAAATAATGTATCCCAGCAACAATCATGGCATGTGGAGGAGACATGAATATTTCACTCAAATGTTCTCCTTTAACCTTGGCCGAAGCCTTTTTAAACTTTAATCACTGTGTTCCACTTATCGAGCTTATAACTGCCAAAACCTCAACCCCTTAAATTCATCTACATAATTTAATTGCCTAAACTTAACCATTAATGGATTTCAAAAGTTGTATTACTAAAAATGTATAATTCATGCTATTGTCACACCATTCAATTTGTGGGAGGAACATAAACAACTCTGATTTTTGCGCTCATTTAATGGAACTTAATGGGCTGTGCTCAGCTGAAAAGATCGTAATTGGGCTCTGCTTTCTGACACTCAGTGTGTGTGAGTGTGTGTGTGTGTGTGTGTGTGTGTGTGTGTGTGTAAGAGAGAGAGAGACAGAGAGAGAGAGAGAGAGATACTGTTTCTGCAAAATTTGGAGGGTTCTGATGTGTATTTCAGATTCATACACAGCAAGGAGTGCACAGATCATTGCAGTAAGTTAATGTTTTGTGTGCCGTTCAGAGCTCAACAATAGATTTCTCTAAAGTTGTTAATTCCTCGAAGGGTAGACAAAACAACTGAACTGTAATGATCTGAGGTGTTTTTACCCAAATTTAAATATTTTTTTTGTTGGAAACATGCATTGCATTTGGGTCACTGATGTCTTTGTAGCCAAACCAGTCCAGTTAATCTGCATGGGCACAGGGGAGAGAAATCCACAAAAAGGGGAAAAAAAAAAAGAAGGTTACGGCTGTGCACAGGATTTGATTTCGGCTCCCTCTTTTGCCGACTGTAGCCTCGATGCCATGCTGCTTTTTATAACTCCGACTTATGTTGAGCCAGTGTTCAAATAGCCTTTTTGTCAGCGATTCCCGCTGTTTGAGCATTCAAACCTGAGCGGTCACAACACAAGCGTGAACAGCGTAGCCGATCTGCAAAGACATCATTTGGTGTCAGTGACAGCAACATGTCACTTTCCACTTTCCATGTGCACCTTTCAAAGCGAGGTACAACAGCGGGGATGGCAGATTTCATGTGCTCGGTGTCCTCTTCTGGCATCGTCAGTGCTCTAGGAAGCAGAGCTCAACTGGGAAGAGTAAACACATGCCAGCAGAACCCATGACATTTAGAAGTCAACGGTATATGAGCATAAACAGGCGAGAGCATGTCAGCGTAGTGTTTATACCAACAAACCGCAGGAAAGAGGAGGGAGACGCTGTGAATGAACTGTGTTGTTAGACAGAAAGGAAAGGTTCTGGCAGACAACATTACTACCCGGGTCCTCATTATTAAATATATACAGCAGATACCTTTGCAACCTAGTTCTACGATCTAGGCTGTGCTATGACAGACGGAACAAGAAGAGGGTAAAAGTGAGGCTGAGGATAGAGAGGACCCTACAGAGGCGAGCTGGATTTTAATTGGCTGTTTGTTTTTCATCAGTCCCAGAAGAGACAATATTTATGAGTTTGATCTTTCTGCAGTGCTGCAAAGTAACAAGACAGTCCGGTGGAACGAGACGTGCAATGAATGGTCGTCTTTTTCTCTTGCAGGGGAACGCCATTTTGCATGCCCTGACAAATTTATTTTGGAGCTTCGCATGCTGCTAAGGTTACCCCGAATCCTGTGAGAGATGATGAGTGAAGCCTCACCTGTTGTAGCGACAGATAACGCCAACGCACATCTGAACTGCATCCATTAGAGGAATGGCTGCTGTCAATAGGAGCGAGGTGTCACGACTTGCTGGTATTTGCTGGGTTTTGATCTCACAGCTGTGCTTTGGAAGAATACAGAAGTGCTCAGCCACAGTTGTTCGGGTTTTTACAAAAGAAGAACCACTATCGTGCCTAAACTCCCACCATTTGCATTCATTTAACTGTATAATGAGCCGAAGGGCCAGGTGGAAACAGAAAGAAAAAAAAAAATGTTTAACCAAACCAAATGCTGAGAATCAGATTAAGATATCTGAGGAAAAGGCTTGCATAATAGAATATCCAGACAGATAAGCTGTGCTATGGAATTATTGATGAGGCTTTGCAGTGTTGATGCAAATGTTTGGCTAACCTGACCTTGGGTTAATCAGAATTTGAGAGATGCGACTGTGGGGGATAAGTCCCTGTCCCTACCTCTCAGTGTGGAGCTGATGATTCACACCTGAAATACATCTAATGCTGCCTTATTAGCATGGATATGTGCCGTTGCTATTTAAATATCAATAAAAGCCTGAATCATGCTCCTGTCTGAGCCAATACAGAACTGCCATCCATTTATTCAGTAAACATAATATATTTTGGTTTGATATTATTAAAAACATAAAGCCTGTGTTTTTGTGAGTAGCAGGCGCTTCTCGAGTAATCACATTTTCTCATCCATGCAGAAATATTATTTCTGTTTAGAATCCTCAACATAAGGTCTGTCTACAGTCTCCTTATCAGCAGGGCCCTTTAGGCATTTTTAACTAGAAGTTACACTTCTTCCTTTCACTCATGAGAAACAAAGAATAACCCAAAGTGAAGAACGAACTGGCAAATAAACTCCTACTCTCTTCCCACTTGCTCACGAGTGCACCTTCAGACGCCCACAAGCCCTGTGACGCACAGCCTTCAGGTTGACTTGCGCAGACTTTCTGATTCAACTCAATAATACTTGACCTATTGCGGAGTCCAAACAAAAGTGCTGTAAGGGTTCAGCGCACAAGTCAAAAGCAAAAGCATGTGAGCATCCTGGACGCTGGAGGACTTGTGGGCATTAGGAGGTGTATCGCCAATAAAACTAAAAATGTGAGCATATGCAAGAAATCACGGGGGACGCACATACACCCACCTCCTGGACACGGTTAACACCCACATCCGCACATACAAATGCACCCAGGTAGTTTAGAAAGGTAGGCTTCGATGAAGTAACAGCTGTTCCTCACACTGTCCGACAGAAGGGACTTTATGGCAGCCTTGAGGAAGCACGTATACTAGAGTTAATCTTGCATGCTCCCACTCGGCCACAGCATAAAAGACTTTTCCTCGGGGCAACTTTACCTGAATTTCCCCATCCCACTCTCCACCGCAGCGGCAGCCCCGCTGCTGTCACAATATTTGAGCGTCACTACTTCTGTACAAACCGGGCATCACTTCAGGCAGGAGTTTCGCTTTAACGCCAAGTTTATACGTCTGTGGGTCTCACAAAAGTTTGATTCCTGTTTCCTGAGGCGGCATGAGAGCGAATATGATGTGTGAACAAAAATTAGGCCACACACTGTGAGAGACCAGACAGAATGAATCGTACCCTGCATGTCTGCCGCTCACAGCGTTTTATAGGATTCAGCTCGGAGTAACAGTTACTGTCAGGAGAATACCCAATCTGGAAATTGGTACACCTGAACTGAAAAGAAGCTCCTGTGATAATGGGCCCCACACTAAGTTAACTACTTAAAAAAGGCATGCAGCTACATTTCAATCATTTATTATTGATAGAATGAAAAAATCTGTCTGACTTTTCTCCAGCCTGAGGGAGTTCTGTAAAACATCAGACCCAAATCTCTCGTTTCAATGAAAAGCCTGACACACCGTAGCTTTCGCTACACGCTTACACCAAATGCGATTTTTGAAATACCTTAAAACCAGAGACTGTGGTGACCACATCTTTACAGAGATCTGGTTACATCCCAACATCCCAAATCAAGCCGTTGCACTTGATGGACGGACTTTGCTCTGTGCCGACAAAGCAAGAAACCAGCAAGTCAAAACGGATGTTTACCCGATGATTAATGTTAAGATGCTGACCATATCGCCCACACTATCTTGCTGTTGTTTGCATTCTCCCAGACACAAGAAGAAAATGAAATCAATGAATACGGACTACATCAGAATTTAAGTAATCACAATATAATAACCTATATAATATAATCTAATAGGAAACCATCCCAATCCACTCTGCTATGTTCTGCCATGCGCTTTGGCCCCTGATTTAGAAAAATCCTTAGATCTGCCCCTGCTAGCAAGGCTAACAGAAAGTAGCTTTTGGCTGACTCTATTAGTCACAGTACAGACATGCATTGTAGCCGTCCCAGTATTTGGGGACTTTGACTAGCTGGCTAGCCAGGCAAGGCTGCTGCTTCAGTTCTGAAAGAGCAGTGTGTGTGTGTGTGTGTGTGTGTGTGTGAGTGCACCTGTATGTAGCTCCATGTGGAGGGGGAGGAAAGCAAATCTGATATTGTAGCATTTCAAAGTTTTAATGTGAAAAACAATGCTTATGTTTACTTTAGCCATCACATCATTTCATTGTCGCGGAAATGTGTTTCTCTGGTGTTTGTCTAACGGGAGATGCTCCCCAATAAAAACTAATATAATTAAATCCAATTACACAATGAATTTCAATCCTTGAATTGTTCTCAACTTTAAATGAGTTAGAACCATATGAAAATGCCTGGGGCAAGATATTATCCAGGGAATTCTTCTTTCGCTCACAACTAATTACTATTCTGAAAATAAGTCTTGATAAACATGAAATGTCAAACACTGTGCCAACAGCTCGGTATTTTGTGAGGGCATAGTTAAAGTCGGAGGCAGTAGAATTACGGATGTCTAGCCAATTTGTCTGTCAAAACATCAGTTTAATCCCAGTCTTCTGTGGGGCCTTGAATACTCAGAGAGACATGTCGGTCATACCGCGGAGTGCAGCCAGAGATCAACACTGAGCTTGTTGCAGTCCCAGAGAGCTCCGGGGTACATGCGCACTGTCCTGGTCTCCGTCAGGTGCGATCACACACCGGTTTCTTTTACCACAGCCCGCTGGGAGCATGAGAGCAGCGTGAGCAGGGGTGATTGTGGCAAAAAAAGAGACTCACATTGAGGCCTCTGTGTGCGCTGCCTCTCTAAGCCGCTTTGGTCTGCAGCTTTGCACTTTTTCAAAGTGCTGGCTTGCGCCATGGAGGCTAAGCTTGCCACTATGGGGCCAGCAGGCAGTCTAGGAATATACATAGCGAGACAGACACACAGACAGAGATGGGTATAAAAGGGATGAGAGAAAGGAGATCACAAGTACCTCTATTAGCCCGAGGGCATTGGTGCGTCTATGAAGCACATACACACTACAATACAGACACACGCATACACACATACACATGCTCCTCATTTCCCAGCACCCCCTCTGGCAAAATCTCCCTAGTGTTCATAATTTGATTTCAGATCTGTGTCTCAGCGTTCACTGTGCACATGGGTGAGGAAAACGAGCAGCAGCTCTTGCTCTTTGCCGTGTTCCGTCTGTCCACATCGCTCGCATTTCACCGAATCTATGCTCTCTCCCAGTGCTGATGAGATTGAAGAAACAGGCCTATTCTTATTTTGTCTGGGAGCCGCTCAGCTCTCCCTCTTTATCTGCCTGTTTGCAGCGTACAAGGCCGCGCTCTCACCCTCTTTCCTCAGAGGATTAGACATGCTGAGTGTTGAGGGCCTTTGCATACAAAACGGCTGGGGATAAGAAGAAAAAGACCTCAGTGTGGACTCCGGGGCAGTGATCAGATACCAAATTTTAACAGAAAATCAAAGAGAACAAATAGGAGGCAGTTGTTTCTGACGACTGCTCATTGACCGAATATAGCTGGAGGGGACTATCCAAGACCTGTAGGTGTAATTAAAGGCAGATAATTCACAGTTTGTTGGAAAGTACAGTAAAGGAATGTAATTCCTCAGCCGTTCATACTCATTTAAAATCTCAGTTTTTACTTGATACTTGCAGTTATACTATTAACACTTAATAGTAATAGTAATAATAAAGACAGTTTTTAAAGGCTATTTAAACATATCACCCTCGTACTGTATTGATATTTTATTTCTGATAAATTAAGAAGTTAATACTTGAAAGCACATTTGTAAGGACTGATGCTTGACTCAATTTGCCCTTGAATATTCATTCTTTAATACTTACTGAAAATGTGAAAATATTTAGCTTGAACAGCTGAGTGAGACATAAACGCTAATTTTGCCCAGTGTGAGGTTCTGAACCGTGCATCCACAACAACGCTGAATCATCTCAAACAGCCTCCTCCTCTCCTGAGCTCCAGCCGGATCAATCCTTGGAAAAAGGCCTGACAATATCAGAGGCAAGATATTGAGATCCTGCGCACACGGCTTCGTTTTCCTCTGCATCCTCACAATGTCACCAGCACAGGATGCCAGAAAATATGGAAAAAAAAAAGCATTTCAGTTAGTCCAGGTGCCAGGGGTAGTTGCCCCAAGGCGTTGAATGACTACCACCCAGTGGCCTTAACATCCTCAGTAATGAAAGAGTTTGAGAAAACAATTTAAAAGGCTATCCTGTGCAAGACAGAAAACACCTTGGCATCCCCGCTGTGTGCATCCAGGGCCAACAGGATGGCACTTTAACCCAATAGAAACTCAATTACAAACCAAAGACACACACAGGGCTGTCTTTGATACTCTTTTGTTCACCTCTTCACATCCTTACACCTCATATGCTGACAGTAAATGGCTCCTTCACACTTTTTTTTTGGATGCCAGTCAACCAGCTTACTCTAGGGTTTTTATACTGTTTCTTGTCCTGCAAAGTTTGGTGAATAAGGCTTAGGTAAACACAAGGTTGAATTGTAAAGATAGCATCTGAATTCATGATGCTCAGTCTCCTATGGGATGAACACAGACAAGGACTTGGTTGATTGGTGTAGGGATTGATTTCTCCTTCCTAATATCTTAAAACCAATGATGAAGCGGAAGACTTGAGGAGGATTTGACCTCCCTCTGCTCAGTAACATACCGTATATACCTTGTGTCTATTATTGACAACAAATTCAACAAGAAGGCTTAACTAAGCAGAGAAAAACAGAGAGTGTCTGAATGCACTTGTTGGTTTCAGTACACGGTTCACTAAATGTTGTGTGTGCATTGAATTTGTGACAATATTGTCAAAGATAGTGTATTTCTTTCACAGGCAGTTTGGATTTTAGAAGCTGTTAGCACGGGTGTAGTTTTCTTAGAGCTCATTTCTCATCTCAGTCTTTGAAATGCCTCAGTGGAGACCCCCCACGGCTTCCACACCAACTGGCTTTTAAAGCTACGGGCACAATCCATTCCAGTCACACAAAAAAGTGATTATTTTGCACATAAGTCAAATTGTGTGCGCACGACAACCGCATAACTGAGGAAAATTTCATGCTGTGAGATTAATCAGGCAATGTTTAGACTGTTGGACATCATCAACATGGAAGATGGACTGAGTATGCAAAGTGACACAGGTGGAGCTGATGGAGCCATTACACATTTAACATTCGAGAGATAGCATTTGATTTAAATTATCTTTCCTGACAGCAAATTTATTTAAAAACAATCTCCTGCAGGGACCAAAAGGGCCCCCGACAGAAGAAAAATCTCATATACAGAAGAAAATGTCATTGTACTCAACATACCTGCTGACTACCTGGTTTTGTTTTGGTACTGTTAAAAGCATTGACACAACAGAAACTACCCCAACTAGCTGGCTGCAACCAACAAGCAAACTGTGTGTTACACAGAAAGAGAGGCGAATCACCACGCATCAGTGGTGGTAAATTCCCCACTACTGCCAGAATACCTCACTGTACTTCAGTCATAAACTACAGGTACCAGCCGGCACAGAGGGTGTTTGTTGTATCCTGACTAGAGTCGGCACTCACCCGTAGTCTGTACTACAGTACATTACGGTGGATTTCAGCAGCTCTACATTTTGATCCAAAAAGTGGAAAAACATGTGCTCTGTGCTCTCCTACACTCTGAGGGTTTATTCCTCCAGAAGCCCCGGGCTCCGCCTCCAGAGCTCGCCAGCTCCAGCAGCTGATGCTAACCGATGCTAGCGAGCTCGCTCGTTAAGCCAAAACGCAGACGTCTGTCCCTCCTTTCTTGTCTTTTTGTACAATTAATCGCACAGACAAGATGCATTATCTGTCAGATATTGGCGTTGAAAATGTTCAAAAGATACAAACACTGCAAAGAGTTCAAGTTCACTGGAATTGCTTGATTTGCATTAGTACAATAAGGCCGGAAAAAAGACCGTGGAGGTGTCTATGTGAGGTGTTGTTCAAAATTTGGTCTCTGTTTTAATATTCATGAGCTTTTGATTGCTGCTTTCAACCTGATCCATCTAATCACCTTGAATTTGGAAGGTGTGTAGGAAGGTTTTCTTACCAGCCTTTGCTACCTATGGTTACCCATAACAGCCTGGTTTGCTTAGAACAACAGAGACATGTAACCTCAAAGAGCCATAATTCCAGCCTTATTCCTACCACAACGCCACCACTGGAGTTGCCTCAATTGAAATTCCCATTTGCTGTTTTCCGACAACATTGCTCCAAATCAAACCACGCTGGGGTGTGCACCTGCAAATCTGTCTCTTGGTTTCTTCAGCAGGTGCAGCCGAACACCTGTAACAGCAATATCTACAGGTTGACATTTGAAGCCAATTGAATTACCATGAATAAGTAAGCAGCAATTATGGAAGAACAGTAGCAGCTGGAGCGACGTGAAATCTAGAGAGAAAGAAGGAGCTTCTCCCACACTGGAAGAGTCTTTGGTTTTACTGGTGTTCACAGATCAGCAATACAAGTTATACTCGTCGAATCTGTTCCCTCCTGTTAAACACTGCAAGAGGTGATACTGAGTGAGTTATTGGGCTGAACAAATGAGATAGACAGTTTTCATGTGGAGAAAGTAAACTGATTCGTATCACACGCATGACTTTTGCGCAATTGTTAATCCCTAATTTTCATCATACTGCTCTTTTATCTCATGTATAGTTTTTATCTAGTTGTTCAAAGAACTCACTGCATATATTTCAATGGGGCATTAACTGGTTCTTAAAATGTTTACATAAATAAGCTTCATTGTCTGAATATACCGTGCATTATTTACATATCCATCCATTCTTTTTCTATGCAGTTTCCAATTTTCTCTGCTTAATGTGTCATAACAGTTTTCTATTGATCGGTACTCTAACCCCCCTGCTTGATTCATTCCGTTCAGCTCTGGTCTAAATAATAGCACTTCTCCGTTTGATTCCTCTCTTCTATTCTAATAAGTCAAAATGGGGGGGGCGGGGGAGGATGATAGGTGGGAAATAATGCTATCTTTCTATTTTTGTCCTCATTGATGTACTGTTTGTATCACATAATCCAACGCCATCGGCAAGTACTTCCCCTATGCTGCACCTCATGTACCACCGTTTTTTTGTAAAGATTCTTGGCCCAGTATCTTGTGTGTCAAAGGCTTTAAAGCAGCTAAAGGGATTATAGAGCACGCTGCCTTGAGCCCGCAGTCTAAACCTCAGTCTGCATCAACCAAAAGAATTCAGACAAAGACACTGCCGCTCTAATGATATCACAACACTAAAGGATAGGATAGATCTGTATCAACAGATGAGACAAATACAGCAAGGCAGCTTGTGCTTTGCATGTTTTATGTGTACAGAATACCCTTAATGAACACACTGACATTAGCATTTAGCAACAAAAATGGTTTCAGTGGTAATAAAAGCAACAAAGTAACATCTTGGAGGTTTAGGGGCCTAACCCTTTATAATGGAGAGCTGGTCCAGTACCTCCTGGCCAGGGTTATACTCGAGATCTACCAGCCTATAAAGCAGTGCTAGTAGTGACGTAATGCGGCGGTGTCCTTTATTATTTGATGAATTGTTTGATAGCTTGAAGTTGCGATTGATTGAGAAACGCCTGTGCTTCTCTGTCTCAATCAGATAAATGGCAAATGACATTGTGATGATAACAGGATTGCCATGGTAACACAAACGAAATCAACACAGCTGAAGACAACATGTTGGAGTTGTGTGGTTTCATCCGTTGACATAAATGCCATCAATGACAACTGGTGAGGTATGAGGGTTTCAAAGGTTTATCCCACTTCATAGGGGGAGATTTCGACCATTACCACATGTAACTGTCCTCTGTGGCCAGGGGGCAAAACAGTGGAAGTGGGCCTTTAACGTGCTAATAAAGCTAATCAGTCTAATTTGAACAATCTCATAACTCTGAGGTCATGATGTCCCCAATCAGTCTGATATTCCATGTCACTCGTTGAGGAATGTATGAATGATGGAGCACCTCCCTCTCCTTAATCAGTGTAATTTGAAAACGTAATGGTGAGATCCATCATTCATGTGTAATCAGAGGTATCTACAGCAGCATCATGTCTTATTATCACATGAATGACTGACTGAACAAATTGACAGAAACTGGTCCAAAGTCCTCCGGCAACGAAATCAGACCACGATGGCAAGCCCATGTGTCTCACAGCAGATCCATTTTACAAATGCTTTCCCTTCATCCCTGCTGTTTAACTGCAAATGGAAGATCGGACTTCATTACAGAACCACATGCCTCATGCATGGTTCACCCAAACGATGGCCATCAATCATCACAAAAAGATTCATTGGTTGGTGTACCAACAGTGAAATTCATGGACATCTTAGGAGCAGTCATAAATGTACTGAGTATAAGAGGCTTTTCACTGTGTGTCACTAACACTGCAGGGGACTTTCACCTTGACCTTTTTATTCTCTCATCCCAGCCCTCAAGCTTCTGGTGGTGCATTGTATATACGTATACGTGATCCCATTGTTGTATGGCAGAGACAGTGAGCTAGTCTGAAAACCATAACCCCGCTCCCTTTCAAAGTGATATTCATATGGACGATGCATTTCCAAGGTTGTGAAAACTAGTGAGAGCAACTGCTTTTTATTATCAACTCCTGTGGGCACAATTTACAAGCCATCCAAACCCTCTCGAACAAAGAACTGTAATGAGCTCATACAGAACAAATGGAAGGAGGTAATGGCTGCACGAGCTAGACAGCATACACTTACACATCATCCCATTTAATGGGAGATGAATTGTTATTTTGATAGAATCTAGAGCGTAATGTTGTTTGTAATTGATCTGCACAGTCTATGCAATGGATTGCACCACTGGTAAGGTTCAAGAGTTACTGGTTTAAACCAGAAGACATTTGCTATTAAATTTCATACTTAAGCAAACAACAGTAGGGCAAACAAAAAAAAATGGTCTGTGGCTCGGTATTATGAGAGCAGTCGTCTTTAACCTTTGCAGAAAAAGCAGTCACTACCAGCTAAACTACCCATTGATCCGCTGATCATCTCCGATAATGCAGTTATTATGCCACTATAATCACATTCTTCTTCAGTTCTTCAGGAGTCTTCAATGTGTGTGAAAACTGAATAATCTGTTTTAATATTGCCGTCACATTGGCTGGAACCATATATTCTCACACCGGTACATCCTCCTCCCATAAAACATGGCATTTATGGTGGTATTGTGTCACATTGTTTGTCAGTCGGGAAAAAAAATTGAGTTTTTACGGCTTGCAGGAAAATCACGGCTTGGTGACTTTGCAGGTTTACCGTTAATTCCCAAGTGGCAGACGTGGGAAATTAGCAAATCTGATACAAATCAGCTCCTGGGTTTTTACAGAAAATGGAAGTGTAATGGAATTAGATTCAGGTTACTGTTGCATGTGCTTGGTTATAATGAATTGCACATGACTGTGATATATTCCCGGAGAATGTAATTCATTATTTGTTGCACATTGAACCTTTGCTGCTGTAAATCAATAATCTCTTTTCTCCACGTTTTTTGTACACAGAACACAGAAAGGAGCCGGGATCAAAGAGATCAAATCTGATTGCTGCTGGCATTAAACACAGGTCATTTATCCTCTCATTGTGACTCATTTGGAGCTGAATGCATGAGGCGGAAACTGGGTTTGGTAATAAGAAATTATATCTTCAACCCAAAAGGGTGTCCATTCAGAGTGTTACTTAACAACTCCAAATTGCAATCAGGCAGTTGTCAAAATCATCTCTCAGAAAGCATCAAATGATTTGCCCTCACTGACAGCTGGAGCTTCGCCTGGTCCGCAACAAAGTGGCTTTTTATGTTGAAAGAATACCAATGCTTTGTCACTCTGATTGTTTCCTTCACTGTGTTTTTATTCTCACCTCTCAGCTCGGCAGAATGCAAATCACTCAGGACTTTCAAGACTGATTTGTTTACTGTGAATAAGTAAAGGACAACATCTGCAAAGCAGGATCATTATAGTCTTAGTGCTGCTTCAAGATACAAGGTTCCTTTCAGATTCAAGCAATTTCAAAGAGCATCAGCTATTTTCATTGTCAGCAATGCTAATCAAAACCGTTTGCAGTTGTTTATACTGACAATCATCTGTCAAGATCATCTGTGCGATCATTTATTTATAAAGTGCATCTGCCTGTTTGACTTAATGACATTTTATCTAAACTCAAAAAGAACTTCCAAAAATACTGCAGACATGTACCTTTTTAATCTGTTTTTATCTTCACTGCATCTCGACAAAGATATTGGAGATAGCATTAACAAACCTCTCGTCTTTGCAGGTGACAAATTCAAAATAAAGCAGTAGCTCTTTAATGAAATTAAACCAGTGAGACTAAGTGAATGTGCAAACAGTATTGGACATTGATTGGCAGATAGCACCTTACCCAGCTCATACACTGAAACTGATGAAAGCGTGATCTATCTGGATGACGTTCAGCTTGTTGAACTCGACGCCTCAACGGAATTAAATCTGACAGTTGCATTTCAGGAAAAGCGGGCTAATTTCATCACATCCTGTTGTCAACAACACCATGCCAACACCAAGTGATTGATCCTGAGAACATTTTGTCAAGTAATTAATTTTTCTTGTTCTCTGTGGCTAAATTAGGATTCTGGACGACACAGATCCAGCACTCAAACCAAACCTAATGGCTACTTCCTTGAAGAACAAAATGTGTTTTCTACTGTCTTAAGGCTATTTTACTCAGACAAAGTACAGTTATGAGATTATGTGTGACTGAGAAAGGCTATAATTGAGGCCATGATGGCTGAGTGTGAAACCAAGTCAGACTCAGAAATGACTTCCAGAGGCTTTTGTGCTCATGGGAATGTGGCCACAGTGATTGGGAACAAAGGAAGAGCCCCCATTGTCTGTTGACTGCTGGACAGGAAATTAGGCTTGGCATCAAAATCTGCATGTTAACGTGTTAATTGTCTCTCCCAGCACTCAGAATAAAAACTGATTTTCAGAGGATTAGTAGCCTTGTTACAGATCATATATCCAACCTGTTATTAAATGAGGATTGGCCATTGTGGCAGGGTTCCCAGCCTGCTCTGAATATGACGGGGTTGTCCAGGCACTGAGCCAGCAGAGTAATATTGTTTGGTATGGGGACACAGGGAGGGCATGTCTTACCTGTAACATTCAATTCAATTAAATCGTCACCTTAAATTTCATCGTACTAACTGCAGTTTATTAGTATTGTTGTACTTGTTCTCACATTTTATGGAGCAGATAAGTCTAAATGAAGTTGCTAAGTTGCCAAGACATTCCCCAGAGGTGCTCGTGTTGCTCTCTATCCGTGTCTGTGCAATCTGTTCAACTTGCTGGGGGACTGAACGTTTAGAGCTTTAGTTGGCGCTCATTTTCAAAGTGCGCATGCGGTTTGAAGTCATAGGCACATACTGTATAATGGCCAGTTTTAGACAGTGTGGCCTTGTTTTTGATACATCAAACATTCCTTTGTATTTCAGGTTGGCTGTGCTACTTCACAGCAGAATGGACTAGTGTTGACTGTGGGTCATTCTCACAACCAATCAGGTATCATCTCACAATGATTTAGTCTCTGGGGGCGATGGTCAGTGTTTCAGGGTTTCTGGTGTGGGCTTGGATATCAAGCAACAGATATCTTGTATAACGAATATCTGGTTAAAGACTTCCTCTAAAATTGGCCACCTTGAAATCATCCCAAGAAATGGCTTAGCACATAGTTAGTATCTGCTAACCATATATTTTTTCTATGCATCATGACTATCGTTAGCGTGTTTGGAGCTTTGGGGCTCTATTTTAACGATCTGAAACGCAAGTGTCAAAGCGCAAAGCGCAAGTAGCTTTGTGGGCGGAGCTTGGCGCAGTTGCTATTATGCCGGCGGGATAAATGACTCTTGCGCCCGGCGCAAATCTAAAATGGGCTGGTCTGAAGTAGCTACATTAGTCATAGGTGTGGTTTGGGCGTAACGTGCAATAAACCAATCAGAGCGTCATCTCACATCCCCTTTAAAAGCAGGCGCGCTTGTTTCATGGCGGATTGCTATTATAACGGCGCACGGTCGGAGCGATTCACAGCCGAGGAGACCGACGTTCTCGTCAGGGCCGTAAAAGACCGACAAGTGGAACTGTATGGGGATGGGAGAAACCCACCCAAATTACCTTTGGTGAAACAGGCGTGGGAGGAAATTGCCACGATTGTTTCTACGGCTGGCATCCCCAGGATATCGCACCAGTGCCGCAAGCGCTACAACGACATATAAGAAGA
>OMLP01017641.1:0-21056 GCA_900302685.1 Spondyliosoma cantharus | reverse complement strand
ATGGCTTAATCTTAAAATGATATTGCTAGTCTTAACATGATCATGTTTCACGTTGTGGTCCTGGGGGCCACTTTCATCAGAAGAAGTGAGCTAGCTGCTAGGCGAATCCTGAACGGACCACGGCAGACCTCAGTACCACGAAGGTAAGCTAATGGCTGAATCGGAATTTATAAGCAAAATCACGGGAATCAATAATACAGCACAGCTGCGCTAGAATGAAAATCATGAGACGTCTATCATCAGATGGATGATATGGGAAAGAAAAGTTAAACATGAACACTAAGCTTTTCCCAGATTATCTAAGTTATACACAGCTTTTAGTTGTTACCCTGGTTCTTAAAAATGCAATAACAGCTGAAAAAGTACTTGGGTGAGTGTGTTTTTTAATATTTACCGTTCAATAACGAAATCGCTGCTGTCTGTCCCATAGAAGAACATGACAGCCAGCGTATGTTTTGGAACTATTGGGGCTTACATGAACACAAGCAGATCCGCTGTTGTTGTTATGAGACGCCGCGTGGTGGGGAGATGACGTCATCGTTTCGGAATGTATGCGGATTCGCCGTCCAGACGGCAACGGGAGGGCTCCGTTTTCGGATTTTTCCACCCTGAGACCCGTTTTCAAAAAAGTGTGTTTTCAGGCGCTGCGTTTCCCGTTTCTGTCTGGATGGTCGGGCAAAACGATTAAATAACAGTGCGTTTTCACTAGCGAGCGTTTCCATCTGAACGGGGTCTCAGAGTTTACGGCAATTCACAGTGACAAAAACTGCCATAAATCCCACTTTTCATGCAGTGCTTAGTTCCAGTGAAAGGAACTCTGAATGCTTCAGCATACCAAGAGATGTTGGACAATTCCATGCTCCCAACTTTGTGGGAACAGTTTGGGGATGTGGCCCCTTCCTGTTCCAACATGACTGTACACCAGTGCACAAAGCAAGGTTCATAAAGACACGGATGAGAGAGTTTGTCCTGACCTCAACCCGAACACCTTTAGAGCAGAGACTGAGAGCCAGGCCTTCCCGTCCAACATCAGTGTGTGACCTCACAAATGCGCTTCTGGAAGAATGGTCAAAAATTCCCATAAACACACTCCTAAACTTTGTGGAAAGCCTTCCCAGAAGAGTTGAAGCTGTTATAGCTGCAAAGGGTGGACCGACGTCATATTAAACCCTATGCACTAAGAATGGGATGTCACTTAAGTTCATATGCGAGTCAAGGCAGGTGAGCGAATACTTTTGGCAATATAGTGTAGATAAAACGATAAATGGACAACCACATATGGTACACTTTTGTAAATACAAGTCAAATGGTTTCCATAAACTGTGTACATTGTTGCGAATTGCTCAAAAGTGTGTGAATGTGTGTGCAAAAAAGGCGGAATAACAAAGAAATGTCACATTTACATTTAGGACACTTAGCAGACGCTTTTGTCCAAAGTGACTTACAATAAGTACATTTGTCGCAAGAAAGAAACCACAACATATCACCGTCGATAAAGTAGACAACACATCACAAAACCTTAAATGGCTCTTTGTCACTGCCTTCCAAAAATGATGAATATGAGCATCTTGATCTATTCATGAAACACATCTTTTGTTTTTGGCTTTAAAACCACCACCATCCCAAAAACTGAAGCATTTTCATCTCCTTGGTTATGGTTTCAGTAGGTTAAGGCAACTAAAACTTCCTGATCATGTTAAGAAAAAAATTGGTTAAAAGATGTTAAGGCGTCAATGCTGACTGTTGGTTTTGAATGGGATGTGAACAGTGGCTGCCTCCCTATCATTCACCCTTAACTGTCCAGGTTGTGTAGCACAATGCCACAAAACCTACATATCCTCATACCTAAATGACTGAATAGGTTGATTGCCAGTTAATCCCAAAACAACATAAATCACCATTCCCAAAACCGCATTATCCTTGCAGCATTCAAGCAAAAGGTGCATCAGACCTTTGTTGTATGCTCACAGTCTGGTTACATTCAAGCACTTAAACTCCTTGATAGGGTTAAGGCAATGAAACTTGTATAACTTTAGTTACAAATGTGCTTATGTTATGTATCTAAATTCAGTATCTAACTTAACTCAGTCAATAAGTTAAGATATCGTTGACTTTCACTTTCACACTGGACACAAACAGCAGTCTCCTCTGTGAAAATTCTGGACTTGCTTAACCCAACCATCCATCCCTCTTATCCATCTTATGTAGTGTCGGGCATGCTACTTTTAAAAAGTAATTAGTTATAGTTACTAGTTACTTCTCCCAAAAAGTAACTGCGATTACTCCACTATAAAAGCGACTAGTTACCAGGGAAAGTAACTACTGCATTGTCAGTAACGGTAACAACGTTGTAACGATGGAAATAGTAATTAGTTAGATTACCCGTTACTGAAAACGCTGTTATTTCCATCACTGATCTTATGTGGAGTTGTCTCCCTTTATCCTACTTTGCCTGACTTCCTCATTTGCTGCTGTAGTAATAACTACAGCCACCAGAGGTCACCACCTAACTAGAAAATATGGGTCTGTTGCTCATTATTCACACAGACACAAGATGTCACTTTCAAGGTATATGCAAACTGACTGTAGGTTGGTTTAAGTATTTCAGCGAACAAATAATGCAATCATTATTCCAGTGATACTTTTAACGTATATGCATTCTGGATAAGTGCTGTCAGAAATCCATATTTATATACTTTATCCATCAACATATCTGCAATCTGTATTCTTGTGCAAACACCAGATAGCTTTACAGTAACTGACAGAAATCATACTGTAAGTATCAAAGGCTCAACAAGGGCACACCAAACCTTAATAGAACAGAGCCACATAACATCTGTCAATGTTGTCAGTCAGAAATGCCCCCAAAACAAAAATAATTTAAAAATAGATGGAATTGATGCCACATTAAACATATACGCGCAAAAAGGCTGTACATCAGCTGAAGTTGTATACATCAGTCCCTCTGATACCAGATGAACTGAGCTGCATGACATTATCTGAGTAAGTTATGTAATGCAATTTTATATACACACCCTCAGGGATACACCTCAATCATGTTGCAGAGAGGACTGTGGGTCCAAAGAGGCTCTCTTGTTTTAAGGTTAAGGCCAACTGAGTGGTGGCTGTATTATTAAAATGGGAAGTAAAAGGTAGTGGACAAAGGAGCAATGTTCTACCAGTGGATTCATGTGCAGCACCAATGTCAAGCAAAACGAGGAAGTGCACTTTACTGCAGGCCTTTTCCTCCACTTTGTCAGCAAGGTTACATGACATGACCATGGATAAGATAATTCTTCCTGAAAACTTGTGTGGCAGCATCCCGTCACTGCTCTCCTTTCAGCTGTGTCCCCTACATGACAAAAAGCTGTTATACCTTAGTGCTATGATGTAATTCAAATCAGCTGACCTGTGTTGCATTGATCACAGCTTTATCTCAGAATATAGGTTAGTCAGGACCAAAGCATTATCTCCTGATTGGCTACTTGCTTGATACTTCCTCTTACTTATCAAAATCAAATGCAAGTGGTTCCTTTTTTTGACAGGATATTTATACCTGATCTAACTTAATGAACGCAATCACGTAGCTAGTTTTCAGTTTCCTTTGTTTGTGATGTCTTGAAGGTGCTTAGGCTTAATTCAACTAGGCCTCAAAATCCTGAGACCAGATTGTTACAATTGTCTGCAGAGGTGATACTTCAAACCAAATGTGGTTAGCCTCTCATTGCACTATGAGCACTTTCCACCAACTGTCTTCACCTCAGATGTGCATGCCATATGTGTGTCTCATTTAGCAAACCAGACCTTGGGGTTGTGGTCCTGATTTCATCTTGATCAACATCCCAGACAGGCTAGAGTATTTGTTATGGTTACATGGTTGTAGTCATTAAAAGTGATGGGGAAATGGGTCATATAAATATAATTACTGCAGGATGTAGTGGACAATGCTTTAAACAGAAACATGAATGTACAGTATTATCAAGCCAGGTATTTCACAATCTGAACTGACTCCTTTTATTAATAGAATTATTATGTTTTCATATACAATAACTCATTTCTAAAACTTGATGTATAATCTAGAAGAAATGCCTGAGTAACCAAAAATGACACAAAATATTAATGAAATTGTGCAAAAGTGATAATAATGCAGGGCTAAAATGTAACTGAGCACATTCATATAAGCACTGTACTTAAATACCATCAGTATCAATCAAAACATTCCAGTCTGATAACACAACAAATTGTGCCATATTGCATAATGAGTACCTTAAACGTGTCAGTGTCTTACATGTTTCAGAACACGCAGGTGACGTGATACACATTAATGGTGCCAGTTTCAGGCTATTTCACTGATTGACAATGTGCAACGAAGCAAATCAATGCTCTAACAAAGGCAGGGATGAAACAGACCGCAAACATGCAGACAAACACTGGACAAATTTTTGGCTCATACTTATTCCATTGTACCTTCTACTTCCAATTGGTTATTTTAGAGGTATGTGTGGAAGTGCCACTGTAATCATAAGCTCAGCATTGTCTACCACATCTGAGCCATAAATTGTTGAGATCTCTGCTAGCTGCCTGGCAATGTGTCCGAACCTGGAAATAACCTGGCACATAAAATCGTGTAAATGTTTTTTAGTTTTTGTATGGATAAAGAAAAGCAAATATAAAGTAGTAAATAGGGAGGTCATGAGAGGCAGGACGTGGAATGTGTTACCTTTGGGTTGAGGTAGGCTAGCACTAGCTAGTTTTTCAGTTTCCAGTCTTTGTGGTAAACCAAGCAAACCTGCAGCTAGCTCCAGCTGTGTATTGACAGACGGACAGTTAATTGTTATTTTTTAACAGGGGGGATGGTACAATGATAACACCTCCCCTCTCCCACACCACCATCAAACACACATTCTACCTAACCATAACCCAAGATCATAGAAATATTACCAGACTATTATAGGAATACTTAAGGGCAGCAGTGTCTCCCAATGATCTTCTCGCTCGTCATGTTGCTACTTCCAATATGTCAATATACTTTGATTATGAATGTGCAATTAGGCTACTCTAAAGAGAATATCCATTTGGCTAGTATAATTTAAAGAACATCATAGATACAAGATTACACTGACTGATGGCTGGGGTGGAGACAAAAAGGAGCAATTACAAATCCATCCACTACTTCAGCACCACAGACAGCGCCATGGATTTCTATAATATAATACACAGCACGGGTCGGCTACTAATAATTCAGAGCCATGGTTGGGTCCATAGATTCTAAATTGCACAAAGCTCATTCAGACAAAGGATCTAATAGTCAGACAGACTAGACTGACATAGTCCACTAAACAAACTCCCTGGCCCTTCACTGTCTCTGCTGAAGGGGATGGAGAGGGGGATGGCAGGTTAGCAAGGGGGGTGCATTTTGGTTATTTTGCTAAGTAGGTGGATAGCATCCACCGTCATATCAACTGCTCAGTATCAGCCTGTCGTCTAACTTTCTGCTGAAAGGGATGTCTCCCAACATGTTGAACTATTCCTTAAAGGAAAACAACCTCAGTGCTTCTTCCACCCTTTTAATTTAACATTCCAGGCTTCCACCTGGTAAAGTTTGGTGCATATTCCATTAATTCATTGCCTCACCCCTGTCTTTCACAGTGCAATTATCTAAGCGCCTGCAGCTCAAGACCCAAAGTAAACACAGTGTGTCTGAGATTGAGGGCTGTGAGGTCACCACGGATACGTGATGACAGCTCCAGTCACAGGCCTGGCTCTTGAGGGGTCACCAGGTCTGTCTGCCAGGGGCCTTAGGCACATGAGGAAGTAGCCTGTGCAAGGTGAAAGAGTGAGTGATGAGAGGAAAGAATGTGACAACCTGCTCTCTAAAGGTTTTGGAGGCTGACTTAGCTGTAGGCTGGATTTTTTTTTTTAAACAATACACTCTTAACAGTATGATGTTGTTCACGTAGCCTCTTTGGCCTAACCTTCAAAAAAGGAATACAGGACAATACATCATTTCCGGTACAAAGGTTAATATTTTCTTTATTCTTCCCGGTCACTTCCCCACCTCACGCCCCATAAATCTCCCTCCTCCAGCAGCTCAGTGCGGCAGTGAGAGCGTTAAAAGCGCTCAGCCAGTCTCCACCTTTTATGTAAATGCCAGTGTGAGTGTGTGAGTGAGTGAGTGGGACCCGAGGCGGAGTGAGCGCTCAGTGAATGGAGGGGTGGCGGGGGGGGGGAGTTGCCTTCACGGATCCCTGCGCTCACAAGGAGAAGGAGGTGTGGGTCTCCGTGTCCAGTGTCTGCATCTATTCTGAGGAGGAAAGAAGCGATAGGTTGTTTTTTGAGCGCAAACGTGCCATCATGTCTCGAGCACTGGACTGTGCAGCGAGAGCATCTGAGTAAAACATAAAGGCGATAAGCGGGACTCTACAGGAATAAAGCAATGGGTGGCCAGATAACGCGAAATGCCTTTTACGGTAAGGAATACTACTGACGCTGCGCCGTTCCTGCTGTTGTGGTTACTTGGTTCTAAAGGGGAGGTGTTAGGTGTTTCATTCATACACAAGTGCTAGCTCTGTATGCTGTGTTACCAGGTACCATATTGTCACTATAGGCTATTTTTTGGTCACAGTGACGTCACAGAGTAGAATGGGGCAGACAGCAGCTGTGTTTATCTTCCTTCTGATTCAGACGATGGGGCGCACAGGATGGCATCACCTCTGACGGAGACCTACAGCCAGCGTTAGCGTCAGGAACGGTGTATATTGTGTATATCGTGTAGTGCTGAGGAGTGTGAACATGACCGTGTCAGTGGAAGTTGTGGGGTTTCCCTCTGCTCTGCCCTGTGCTGTGGCCCCCCCTCATTACTGAAGAGGCACAGTGTGTGCAGCTGTGCTTCACAAAATCGATACATTGATTTCCTATCGCCATATCCTACATGCCAACCCTAAGGTCGAAGCATCCGTCTCACATGATGATTTGTGGCTTTAAAGCAAACAGCTAGCTGTATTTGCAAAATGCTAAACATTTCCCAGTTTGATTTGGTGTTGATGGAGGATGAAGTTATATATATGTATATATATTTTAATAGCAACAAATGAACATTACAGTTTGTGTGTGTAATACTTCCAGGTCTATTAAAGAGCTCTCAGGGACTTTGTGGCTTTCTGCACAGTTGATAACCAGTGGAAGTCAACAATGAAGCCTCTGTGTGGGTTCATGTTCAAAATAAAAGACAGCCTTAGGCCTTGTGCATCTTGTTCGATGCTCCTTGTAGTGACAATCGAAAGAACCACCGTGATCTTTGTTTTTTTCTTTTACAGTAAAAGTAGTCTTCCTCCTTCTCCCCGTCTTCCTCTCTATCCTTACAACATTATAAGAATGCCGCACTGTAATCAGTATGATTCTGAACTCAATCAGTGTTTCTGTAATCGTTATTAACATGTCGTTGTGATACAGTGTATATAAGTGAACCTGTGGGAGTTAAGTCAAGTCCCTGTTCCTACAGCCTCTTCTGGTTTTGACCACCTGATCGTTCTAATTAAAGCCCCAAGATTAATCCAATTAGTTAAAGAGGGACAGACTAAGACAGCATGAGGAGGAGGCTGTAGCTCTTTCTCTTTGGGATCAAGGTCACACACTTAAAAAACACAACATTGTTCAAGGTGTGTGCATTCAAATATTACCTAATTATTTTCCTGTTGGATGATTGAGATTAAACAGGTGTGTTTTACAGTCTATATTAAATCTCTTTCAATATGCCAGAGTAGGTGATCCCTACTACTATTAATAGAATCCAGCAGAACTAATAGAGTACTACAGTACAGTAGTGAAACAGAATTTACTCTGTATAAATTGGCTTTTTTACAAAGTTAAGACACAATTTTGGAATCATTTAAACGCACAATATCTTATTTCCCTCGCTCCAGCTTTCTGGGAAAACCAGACATGCAGTTTGATGATGCCATTACGTAACTTGAGATCATGGGAGTTTTACTTCCAATATGTTTTGTCACAGTCTCTTCCTTCCTTGCTCTCTGATGTATCATCTGATCTGTTTCCCTGCAAGTTATAGCATCAGGTGCCCAAATGAAATGTACTATTACATTAATAAAATGACAGATTTATCTGGATTGGTTGGGAAAATAATTGTATAATGTAACCGTCCAATCCCCCCTCGCCTTTTGGTGTATTCCAATACTTACAAAGACTAAAGTTAGACTCAAGCTGTTTCCCTGCCACACAGTTGTTATGGAATGGACTGTGTCAAAATCACCTTGTAAATAAAGGAGAACGCCTGTACAGTCACATTCTACATTGCGCCATTGCAGCTGACTGCCATTCCTTCTTGGCAATTGCTGGTTTGTTCATTTGTTTATTTGGTCCTCTTTATGTTCTTGTACTTGCTTGAAGCCCATGATGTTGCTGTTGCATCTTTATCAAATATTATAATGGCCTACTGCTTCATTAGCTTCATTCTTTAATAGGATATAGGTTGTGGTGTTAAACATGGTGGCTAACTGATGTGGCCACTCACAAGATTTGTTGATTAATTTTATTTCTAGAGCCCAACTGATCCTCGTTTTCAGGCTGATGATGGTATTAGGAATTAGAAAATACTAATGATATCAATGATATTGATTTATCAGCCGATATGCATACATTTTTGGCAATAATCACTAAAATGTGGTTACCAAACAGTTGTGAGAGAGATGTTTAATGGATATTACAGATATTATTATATTATAAATATGGATATTTTACAGTTTATCAATGAGCTTCAACAAAGCTTGCAACAAACTTCACTGGGATTGTATTAAGTGCAGCCAAAATGTCCAAGTACTAACATGTTAGCTTGTTAGCTTTAAGGACAAACAATAGCCCTGTTTGTTGTTTACTTTCATTATGATAGTGTTAGGTGTTTTCTTACATGCGGGACATGGTAATGCTATTTGGATATGGTCAGCTATCACAACAATATGCTGTGATCACAGTACACATCCTCTGAGCCTGCTGTTTAGTTTGCTATATAGTAGCACTAAGCACACAGCCACTGAGCCAAAGGAACTAGTGAGCAGCAAGAGCAGTGACGCACTTCTACTGAGTAGAACAAAGCACATAGTCTCTGAGACAAAGAACAGAGCTGCAGCGGCAGCAACAGCCTCCTTCAGTGGCAAATGTTAGCACAAAGCACACAGCTCATGAGCCATGCTAACCCAGTTAGCACAAAGCACAGACTGAGAGCAGTAAGGATAGCCAGGTAGCTTTTTTTAGAATGAGGTACATTTGTAATGTCTATTTTGCTTCTGCGTATGTGATTTGTGTGTGTATGTGGCCACGTTCAAGTGTTGTCGAGGAGTGGCGCTGAAGGGACGCCTGGGATTTTCTCAGTGGGATACTTTTTTCAAAATTTAGCTTGCCTCTTGCTGGTTTATACCATCTTAACAACTCCAACTTCAATTACACCAGCCCTCTCCTGCTATGACAATCCAAAATGTCTCGCTTTATTGGCACCTTAACCCAATGATTGACTTCATCTTTGTTAATACATCCTGGGCCTTCTTCTCTGTTGAATTCTGCGGCTGAGGTCACATGAAAATGATTTTGCCATCAGTCTAATACAACAAGTGCACAAGTCGAAACGACGTCACAATCTCGACCTTTGAAATCAAAGGTGGAATCGAGCATGTAGCCACGCCTCCAGTGTCACGTCCAGCAGGCATGCCAAGAGGAAAAAAAAACACACACAGCATGTCGTAGCACAGAGTAGATTGACACTGGATCCGGCATTGCGTTGAAAATGCATTTCTGATTCATTTGAATGAGGGTAGTCCATTTTGGCTGCAGAGGTCAATGCCGAAAAAGTTGAGACAGAGCAGCATTTGGAGAAACACAGCCAGGCGTCACATTGCGTTGGCTAATCACATAAGCTGTTGATCCGACTGCCGGTGATGCGACAGTGGAGTGTAAGATAATGGGTTGTGTGTATTGACTTCTCTTGTTTTGTTTACGGTTAGTTTCCAATTGACTGGCGAAAGAAGTTTTTGTTACATTTATATTGTTAATGAATTATGTAAATGTGACAATAAGGCATTAGTGTGGTACATTGCAAAGAGATAATGGACATTATATTGCTCATGAAACCAAGTAGACTGTCTTTGAAATAAGAATTAAGAAATTAAATGAGTCATCATGGCATAAAACCAATGATCCTAGACTAGACTAGCCTAAAAATGGCATAGCCAGCTGTGCTAAAAGAAACAAAGAAAAACAAAATTACAAATTGCTACAAATTGACCTGATTTGTCACTGGAGAGTGATATGACTGTAAACATCCGTTGCGACAGCCGAGAATTGATAAACAACATGGCTGCTGACTGCCATAATAGACTGAGAAGAATATTCAATAAAGCTGTCTAATAATCACTACTAACTTACAGTTATGTTTACAAGTGTTAATTCCAATCAGAGAAGAGAGGGTTAAACTGAATTTAATATTAAAGGACAAGAGTTGCTATGGTGATCCACAGTCAATGATAGAAAGTGTTTGCTTCTGCTGCTTCTTACTGGAACTGAAAGACCAAAATGTAAGATGCCAGAAAATCCTATCTGAACCCTCCTCGTCATGTTTATCTCCATGCTTGTGAGATCGCTAAATGTAGGTGGCAAAGAGCTAAATTTTGACTTCATGTAGATATGAGGAAGGCGCGACTCACAGGGGAACAGATTATGCTTTCTAAAGTTGCACCACTGCAGGCTGTTGTTCTCAGGTGTGAAGCACCAGAGCACATCCAAACAGCATTTGCTGAGTTGGTTGCATAATTGAGTCTGCCGAGTGTGTGGGAGCTCCACTTCTGTGCTCCCGATTGACTGAAAGTGGGCCAGTGTCTGAGGCTGCATAGGCTGATTCGATGGAGCGTCTGGCTGCATTCGACGTGAATTGGATTCAGTATCCAAACGCTGCGCAGAGTTTGAGCTGAAGAAATGCCATATAACAAAGTAAAGTTTCTTAACTTCAGAATCAGATGAGATCTCAGTAATGTCATGGGATATGCCTAAGGATATTGAATGCCAAATAAGGGCAATGGATTGTGAATACAGCATGCAAACCACCATCGAAAGTATTTCTATGCTCTTCTTCATCTTTCTTTTTCTTTTACTTTTTTTTCTGTTTATTGCAACACGAGCTAAAAAGACAGAGCTTTAATCAGGCCTGGACAGTTTCTACACAGTGACAGAAACATATGTCTCAGGGTCAGGTGGCACTACTTCTGTCTTTAGGCAGCGTGTTCTCGTGCTGTCACCTTCATCAACACACAGGGGGTAGATCCCCAGCAACCGAGCCTTGCTGTCTGTCCAGCAAGTGTGCAAAATTTTGTGTGTGTGTGTGTGTGTGTCTGCAGCCCTTTTATCCACATCCTCATCCTCATGACATGTTACCTTCGAGGCAGCGCCCACATAATGCTATCCAGCCAGCACTGAATAGAATCTTGCCCGCTATCAGTCAATACATCATGCATATCATTACGCCTCTCCACCAGCCTGCTCTTTTTCACTGCCAAAGAAGCCTCATTGGATTACATTGTGCTCCATTGTATGCAACCTTGCAATATTATTACTTATTGATCACTGTTGTGTAATCCTGCTAGTGAAGAGAATGTGGTAACAGCGGAAAGACTAGTGGGCCATAGTGGATAACGTCAGCCAGGCTTCATCATCTCTGCTGTCTCACGTTTCACCGTCAGGTCATCACGGTGTGAATTATTGATAGCAGTGTCTCTACAGTAGGTAAGCAAAGGGTTGGAAACTTGAGAGATATATTCCTTTAAAATGTAAAGAGTAATATATTTCTAGTGCTCATAAACATATTTTTTAATGTGTTTCATAAATGTATTATGTCTTATGTTAAGTCTCCCATATGGTACATTTAGGGTTGGGATGGACGATGAAAAATGACTAACACAAGAGCACAAAGTGACTTTCAATCGCACTTTTGACATTTTATGGACTAAATGAGTGATAAATCAGCATTTTTTGTATTTGTAGTTACAGCCATGCATTAGAGAGAGCAACTACTTCCTGTTGGTGTTGATTCAGACCGCTGAATCGCCATGAACAACCATATCTTAATTGTTCAGTGATTCAAATAGGTATTATGTTGTACTTATTGACATGGTGCAATCTGGTCTTAGTAGGCACGATTAAGAATGGGAAGAATCATCTTCCTAAATAGCTAGCAACAGGAGGTGGTCTTGTGCAACAGACCTGCTGTATGTTCCAACAAAGAGCAATGTGATTTGATGAAATATTACACTTGAATTTTGGTTTGCTCTAGGCAAACATCATTCTGGGCAGAGAGTAGGCATCTGTGAGATCATGAAAATGTATTTGAAAAGCCAATCTGCTCCTAGAAACCAGGACAATGATGAATAAAAACAAAATGGCACGTCAGTTGTTTTTTTTTCAGGATGTTGTAATATGTGCTATTATAAGGCAGAAAAGCAGCAAATAGTTTCAAATTACAGGATCACCTGATGCTGCCCTGACTGGTGTCATCATGGAAACCCCCCACCATGCAACCTTACCATGGGCACAAGTCATCTATCAGTGCATCAACACTAAAGCAATAGATTTGTCATGATGTTGCCTAGCAGCATGTCTAGCCCTTGGGTTACCGCCAACATAATGAGAGATGACTCTGTAATGAGCTCCCCCAGGTAGAATAGCAGCTACAGGTACAGTTACTATCACTGCCTCAGTCGTAGACTCATTGTCATTGAGACACACGCAGCCTATTGTGTTTCACACACTTGGCCTGTATGAGTGAGGCATCTGTCACACATGTATAAATGCACATACAATGAATTTTGGAGATCAGTAAGAACAGAAAATATAATACCCTGTGAACTACACTGTAAAAGGCACTATACATAAGCTGTGAGCATCTGCTCGTGCAGAAAGCACGTAAAACCATCTCGCCTGAGCTGTATTTTAAAACATTTAAATCTAAATGATAACGTGTGTCGCTATTAATGTGTGATTCATTTCACAGTTGGTATTTCATCAGGCTGAAATGCCATTTTGTCATGAGTCAGTGGGATTAGATGCATCTTCCAGACACAGCTATGTAAACACCATTAAGATGTCGTTTGTCATTGCCCTCCAGGCTTGTTGCTGGTGTTGTAAACGACACTGTCAAGAGATCCATGGAGAACAACATAAAATAAAGAACTTGAGCAGCAACAGTAACATTTTACACTGATAAGCTTTGTAAAAAAGGATACTTGTGGTTTGATAGTTCCCTAGCTGATGATTTTAGTTATTCCAAGAGAACTAAATGAGTGTTAGAGAATAGAAGTCATCACTTGGCATTCAAATAATGCAAAATAAGTTTACTTAACAGATCATTTTTGGTGATGGATCTAAATTTCAGCAGTACATTGGCAAAAATGTAGTATAATGAATCACGATGCGGTCGTGGAAGATTCTGTATCAATGCGTATACAGAGCATAATCGAATGTTTGCAGCTTATGTTGATTGTTGATTGTCCGGCCTCAGCTGGGCAATAAAGTTAAGTTGTGCCGTTGCTCCCATGCTTTGAATTGAAGACGGACATTGGACTTATGGAGTTACTTATGGAGTATTTTTTAAAATGATATCTCGGGGCACATGTCAGAGTTTATGAACTTGCTGGGAACCACGAACTGGACGAGACCCACACTGAGCATGACTTCTGCCTCACAACGATTACTAATCACATTAGCCATTTCCACTTCCACCTGAAGCCAATGTCTGCAGCCATAAATAAATGCCATACTAAAATGACAAAATGACACAAAAACACCTCCCGACGACATATATCAGTGTTCCCAAAACAACATGACAATTGCAGTGCACCAGGGACAGGTGTACTGGACCTGGTTGCAAGGTCACAGTTTGGTTAGATTGGTTAGGTTTAGGAAAACATTGTGGATTGGGTTCAAATAACTACATTACTTACGCAACTTCAGTAACAAATGTACCAACATGATGTTAGTAATGCAAGTCACCTTGTATGTGATTTAAATTAACTGCATTAATACGTTAAAACAACTAACCACGCTGGACTTGAACAGTGATCTCCTGAATAAAAATTAACCTGAATTAATTGATGACCTATGACAGCATTATTCTGATGAGGACAAGCTGGTTTCTATGCTACTGCCATGTTGGTCCTACTAGGGATTGTTTGTCCACATTGACAGATTCAAAAAACATTCACTTGCAATGACCAACCGGGACGCGAGGTCCAAAATTAATTCTGTTTCAACTTTTTTCACTTTCCTGCTGCTGTCTTAAAACACCCCCCTCACTGGAATAGAAAGGGTGCTGATTCTGTGTGAACACGGACTGAGAGACGATCACAGCTCCACATAGGCTGTGTTTGTGTGTGTTCTCTTGCGACTGAATGCTACATTATGGACTCATTCTGTTCACTTGGTGGTGCTATTGGGTGAACACTTGAACAGCTATATAGGAGGGTAGGCTGATTTCCAGGAAATATGAGTAAGACTATGAATATGCAGTCAGGCACAATGAAATACTAGGAGGATCCACTTCTGTTGAGGTTTCCTGCAGACTCAAACAACTTGTAGGACAATGGAAACTGGGACCAATTAAAGTTGGTTTTCTATATTTTTTCTCAGACAAACAATTTGTCAGTAGGGAGCAAGGATTCTGCCGAAGGTGTTTAAAAGAGCTCACACTTGAACTCAATCCTTTAAGTTAGGGGTTGGCATATATGGATTTTTCAGGGTCGACAACAATACTGATTATTAGTAATCAAGGAGACTGATAAACGATATTTAAAGCCGATATACATTTTCAGTAAAAATAGAAATCTTGGTGTCAGAGTTTTGAATTTGATATACCACAACCCATAATCCACAACACAAAGCTTGGCTGAAATGCATTTAAGCATATGTTTCGGTAAAATAGAACTTATAGTTTGTAATTTCTTCACTTCTGAATAATATACTAATGGTTTCATCACATTTACTGGTTAAGGGAGAGTGCATATGCTGTTGGATAGCTGCATCTATAAAAGTACAACAATGTTTTGGTTGATTGTCGTTTTATAGCAACAATGTCAAACAGCTACGTTATCAAATAAATGTAGTGGAGATAAAAAGGACAATATTTGTCTCAATAATGTAGCAGAGTAGAAGTATAAAGTACCAGAAAATGCAAAATGCAGAAAGTACCATTCAGGTACCTCAAAATTGTACCGTAGCCTACTCGAGTAAATGTACTATATATTTTACCACTGGGATTAACAGAGACCTGAAATGCAGTTTTGTTATGTTGTAAGCCTCTAACAACAATATTCTGAAAGAAATAATGTTATCATTCTTTTGCTAGTCAACAGACTATATAATGGACCAGCGCATGCAAGTTAGCTTTAAGTGACTCGACATCAGCGTATGTTGTCATCGTAACATGTAAAAACACCAACTCATAATGGCGAGCTGACTCTTTCAGGCAGGCTATAGACAGGCTAACGTTATCACTTATATCACAAAGTTCATTATTTGGGCATTTTCGGTGGTGTAACTGTGAAATTTGGCATGCCTGCCATAATGGAAACATATCATAGGATTGTGGTGTTTGATGTTCATAACAAACTATAAATGCTGCTTACCCTCCCCATGCAGCCCCGCTCACCGACCGAAGTTTCCCCCCCTTCTCTGCCATGTCAGTAGCAAAGAGCCTTCAATGTTGATTGGCTATTACTCATGTGACATGTAACCAATCATATAGTGTTGTTGGGGGATACAGATAGAGGTAGAGGCTGCAGCAGAGCCAAAGTAGTGCACTTTGAGATTGATTGATTCTTAGCGGCAATTGGAAAAATAAAATGCGGATACAGATAATCTACAAAATGCTCAATAATGGAAGCCGATAATCGCCCGGGTCAATAATCAGTCGACCACTACTTACTTAGTGTTAAGCTTCTCCTCCTTCCTGCTGCTCCTCGGACAGGTCCTCCCTCAGATCTGCTCTTTACAACATTAGGCATAATAGTGGAGATCTGGGCCAGTGGTACCTGCAAGAACTGGCCAAGGTTTGTTTCAGTGTACCTTGGAGGCACATTGACCGGGTGTCCTGCTTAGCACAATAGTGAGAGAAGGTTTAGATTAAAATAGAAAATTATTTTTTTTCTACTTTACCTGTATGTAAGTGAGTATACCCTCCATATGTTGTTCAATGTTCTTTTTAAGTTCACCACACCCTGTAAATATCACAGCGTATTAAAATGTGTTTTGCCGCACAATTCAAAAATACCAAGAGTGAATTATTTGCAAATATTTTTTACTTAATTTCATATAATACAACTGTTAGCTTGTGAGAACATTTAACTTGGAGAACAGTTGTTTCCTGGAAGTCGTCTGCTGACCATATACTGGGCAAATATTTGACTAGTTTTCTCCCACCTATAACATTCTATTTGGAAGGTAAAGCACTTAGCTTATGGGGAGTAACTACTACACAACTCTAGATAAAAAAAAAAGCACACACTGATAAACACACAAGAACACACACACACACAGCTCACCTCTCATTTGCTGTCACCATCCAAATTGAACTGCTGAGAGATTAGCTTACTGCTCCACAGAGATGTTCATTGGTGTATGACAGGTATTAGGTAGGTATAAGCATCAGTGTATTGTGATGAGAGGTTGTAGCTGTCTTGTGTGTGTGTGTGTGTTGCTATTAGGGAGATAAAGACCTCTACACTCTGGGGCAGAGGAATACAAGCTTTTCACCTTCCGTCTGTTCATAATAAGACAACCTTGACCTTTGGCAAAATGGCTCCTGTGAGGCTGTTAAAGCTGCTTTTTCCTAGATAACACATGCATAAAGCTATGTGCACAAACAGGCTTAGAAGAGGCAGCTGTCAGAATGATGTCATGAGTCATTTTCAAGCCTTTTACATCAGGGGTTCGCATCTTGGATTTGTATGGACATGAGCATACTGTAGGATTAGTTTTGCTGAGGTAATTGGAGGACTGAGACCAGCCGTTTGGCTAGAGGCTGCTTTGGTCTGCATAATACCTTAAAACTGCAACATGGGATTTAAGGGGTAAACACTGAATCTTTACTGAAAGTAAAACTGCTATGTGAAAAAAATAATAATAATTCTAGCCTTAAAAAGACTGTTTTGCTCAAATGTCTACAAAATGAATACATAGATTAACTCGTATTTTTCTGTCACATACAAGGCCATGTTCAGACAGACACACATCATTACTGTACTGTGTTGGCAACTCAGCTGACAGTGACAGCAGAATGCAGAAGTGTAGGTAGTTGTATTGGTGATGTTGGGCAGTGGCCCCCAGTTACTGATGCTGGTACTTTATATGGAGGGCGATCATAACATTATTCTAATTTTTACATATTAGTCAGCGGTTGGAGTAGGTTAGATAGTAGTTTTGCTCTCCACCAACTCCTTAAGGAATTGCCGAGCTCTTTAGCTGCTATATGCTCCACTATTTTCAACAGCAAGTGGCTAACTTTATCTGTCTTAGCATCTGTTGCTAGTCTGGTAGCATAAGGTTGGTTTGCTGGACCTTTTTTTTTTTTCAAAACACCTTCCCGCTGCTGCTGGAAATAAGGGCTGAGAGTAGTTAGAGTGAAACATTATAGTTGTTTTTAGTGTAACGGAATAAAGCCTGCAAACCAAACTGCTCATGTGAATGTTAACTTAACTAACAGGAAAGGTCGAAATGTCTCAATGTACAGACACTTAAATTCCATTTGATACGATGTAGCTGCTGACTAGTTGACCATTTGTAATGGGGCATGAGTATATCCTTCCATTTAACTGCAAATACAAATACCTGCAGATCTTGTGATTCTTTAAGTATGTGTAGTCAACAATCAACATATTTGCTAAAATAAAGGATTTAAAAAGATCTATCAGAATCACATGAGTAAAGTAAGATATTTGTTTTGCTCTGTAAACTGATACTCTCATTTGATTGAATGGATTCTCAGAAAAGCGCACACAAGCTGAATTTCAAAAAGCTGGAATCGGAGACTATAAATATCATTTTGCTGTGTCTGAGTAAACAAAAGGCATCTGTTGTATCCCAGCTGATAGCCACAAAGTGAAAGAGTGCACTGATCAAGACTTTTAGATACGAGGGGTTGCTAAGGGACATTAATTCACACATAGCCAGTCTTTCTGTACAGCAGCTGCGTCTCTTCAGAGCCTGGTAATGCATTCAGCTCAATCTGCCCGGGACCATGTGCACCACATTCAACAACTGCTCTCCTGTGGCTCTGCCCAAGACAAAAGGCCTCAACGAGGCTATTAGGTTGGGGCCAGATTGAACGGTAGACATGCTTACAGGGTGAAAAACTGGAAGGGTTATTACTAGATAAACAAAGATGAGAGCGAGAAGTGGGAAACAAAGAAAGAGAGAGAACACAAAGCGAGCTGTATTTTCGGATAGTCTTATCAGGACTCCACAGGACAACTGCTGCTGCCACTGTGTTAGCTTGCATCTGTTTGTCAAACAGTCCTCTCTGAATATGACAGTGGGTATAGAGTGAGTCCAAAGCACCATAAACTGAATTTTACCTATAATTCTTTTTTGACATTTTCAATTATAGCCATATTTTTTTTTTATGCTGATTGGTCTACAATTTATTTTTCCCGTAGACAGATGGCCAAATACTTGGTACTGAAATGTTTCCTGCATCACTGAGTAGAACCACAGAACTGCTGGGTTTTGGATGAAGCATGAGTGCACATGGGTGCAGCGTTTCCCCTATATGCTATATTCCCCTGTCCTGAAATCTGACCGCCTCTGCTGAATTTTTGTTTATTTTGTTTTTTAAGGGGAGAGACAAACTCTTACTCTTACAGTCAGCCTATGGATACTTCATATAACTATAGGTCAATTAACACATCTGCAAGTAAAGCACAAGAGAAAAGTATAAAAATAACTTTTTTTCTTGCTACGGACACTTTATATCAAGACCAATTCACACACGAGTGAAGCATTAAGCACATAAACAAGGAACTTTACGCTTATGAATCCGGTAGATGTCAACACTGAAGCAACCAATGGAGAATATGGTTTCTGAATTCTAATTATCTGAAGAGAAAACGCGAGTAAACAATAATCTGTTAAATAAAATCACATTTGTTTGATCCATGTTGATACAAAGACAGTAGGTATTCCACATGAACCTTGTTTTCTTCATCCTGGAGGCCAGTCTAGTGTGCAAAAGCTGCACTGTGAAGTGAAACAGCTGTCAATCCTCAGAGATATTTTGATGAAATATGAACATTTAGACAGGATTCATAAATCTCGTCATGATGGAAATTATTTTTATCACTAAAAATGTTGTTAAATTCAAGTGAAATAGCAGTGTTTGCTCATAAAACATGGTGGTGAGGAGAGCTGAGAATGACTAAATGTAAAAATGAATGACCTAGTCGCTAGCTAGCTGCCAGTGGACGTAAATCGTCACCTAGCGGTGATAGGTCACATAAACTATGAAGTGACTAAACCTAACCTCCTGCTCCTTATTGGGACATTTCTGTCTCACAATAATGCTCACATGTCTCTGTGATTTGTCTGTTTCTGCCTCAGACTCCCTTGGCGGCCCTTTCCCATCCACATCGCACCGATGTCACCACAAACCCAAGAGGTGCCTGCCTATCCAGTGTGGCACTATTGGTGGGCCCCATCCCATCAGCCCGCTTCTCTTCCATCCAAACGCCAAGGGATCCCAAATCGTCATGGACCTTGCCCAGAAAACAGTGAAAAGGCAGGCCAGTTTCTGCAATGCCATCACCTTCTGCAACAGACCCATAGCCCTGTATGAGCAAGTCCGCCTCAAGGTATTTTATGTCACAAACTTTCAAACTATTGCACTGCTTTTATATTAGGTTAACACTTGATGACAAAATGTGGAGTTCCTAGATGAAGACTCAACTACACTGTCTGCATTGGAATGAAAACCATCTTAAGTCAAATAATGTAGAAGTTGAGAGTTTGGGGTGACCCAGTCTCATATCATGTGTCAGTCTGCGCTATTAATCAATTATTTTCAAAATACCAAGAAAACCACATTTGACTCTCTTCTCCCCAGATTACTAAAAAGCAGTGCTGCTGGAGTGGGGCTCTACGTCTGGGCTTCACCTCCAAAGACCCCGCCAGGATAAACCCAGACAACCTGCCCAAGTATGCCTGCCCCGACCTGGTGTCCCAGAGTGGCTTCTGGGCAAAGGCCCTGCCTGAAGAGTTTGCCAACGAGGGCAACATTATCGCCTTTTGGGTCGATAAGAAGGGCAGAGTCTTCTACCGCATTAACGAGTCCAGTCCCATGCTATTCTTCAGTGGGGTCCGCACAGCTGAGCCCCTCTGGGCCCTCATTGATGTTTACGGTCTGACCCGTGGAGTGCAGCTGCTAGGTAAGATGGTTGAAGAAGCATAAGATGCACAACTGAATCACCATCCATGCAAAACAGGCAATTGCCCCAGAGACCAGAACCCTGGGGTGGCCCTAATGTCATTGATGTGAATTCCAGAAGCACTCACAACATATGTTCTTCTCTGCGCAAATTTTCAAATGTTCCACATCTTTTATACATTTGGGGTGTTATTCTACTTTCAAATCCCATTAAAACATATTAAATGTATCAAATATAACTTATTCAGCTTTCTTTGAATCATAGTTACAATTGAAGTCAGGTACAAAAGACCTTCAAATCCACATATCTTTGGTCTGATTTCCCTTTATTGTCAGAATCGTTGTTTGAAATGTGTCTTATGTCCCAAGACAGACACTGTTTCACATGAATAACAAAATACATTATTTAACCAAACAACAGAAACAATACTACAACATGTCAAATCACACATTATGAATATGTTGATGTTGCTTGCATAGAAACTCCCTTTAAGCTTGTTAAAAATGTTCACATCACTTGGGACTTACTCTCTCTCTCTCTCTCTCTCTCTCTCTCACACACACACACACACACACACACACACACACACTC
>OMLP01017640.1:3070-17554 GCA_900302685.1 Spondyliosoma cantharus | reverse complement strand
ATATGCTACAGTGTAGGACACTGTACATTAGTGCAAGTCAGGTGGATATTGCTATCGTAGTAAGGTGCATGATTATCCATGGATGTTAGAATTAAGTGTACATTGATAGTTGAATAATACAATATACAAAATAGTGAGAGCACAGCTTATGTCATGGTTCTGTGTTTTGTGTTTCTAGTTTTGTTTTCTATGCCCTCTTGTGTCTTGTCAGTGTCTCTGTGTTTGTCTCCCTCTGTCTGCCAGTGATTTCTCCTCTGTGCTTTTCCCCCCCTCGTTACCTCACCTGGCCTCCTCCCTCCTCTCTCCTCACCTGTTTCTCATCTTGTCATTAGTGTCTGTGTATTTAGTCTGTGTCTGCCCTGCACTCCCTGTCCAGTCATTGTTTCTACCAGTTTGTTTCAGCCACTCTGTTCAGTGTGAATTCCCTGTGATGTTTCCCGTGTTCCCCTCTTGGTATGTTATTTTGGTTTTGGTTATTACTTCAGTTGGTTGGTACTTTGCTTTTTTGTCCTTCAGACTAGTTCTGTATCTTGTTCCTTTGTTTAGTTTCGGTGCTAGTTCAGCTTTAGTTTCATTAAAGCTCGCTTTTTGTTCCTCATGACTGCCTCCTGTGTGTCTGCGTTTGGGTTCACCCCTTCGAGTTTCCCCCGATCCGTGACAGCTTATTGTTTAATAAACAATTGAATGTAACATTTTTGCCTGTCTTACAGTTTTATTGATCACTGAGATAGCTTTAACTTGGAATGAAGTTGTTCCAATATAAAAAAAAACCTCACATGTGTGACTGTACAGCTGTTTTTTATTTTTATTTTGATATACTGTATTAACACAATGGAGCTAAATGCACAAAAAAACATAAAATCCGAGTAGGAAAAAGTTTGACTTTTTACTGTGAAAACCACAAATATGTTTAATGAACCATCTGTATTACTTATAATGCAAATATAAATTGTTGTTTGCTAAAGTTGTGAAATTTAAAAAGTTATATGTAACTATTTAGTTTACTTTTTACTATTTTAGTTTTCTGAATTTACATTTAAATGCGGGTAATGCCTCAGGTTTAGGTCCTTCCAGTTGCACTGCCTGCTCCACATTCAGCAGTCTCCTCGACCACACTACACACACTAATCCAAACACTGTATAACACACTAACTATAAACTCCAAACACACTAAATGTCACAAATCTCTCAACTCTCAAAACTTGCTGTCTCTATCGCCGTCACTGCTGCTGTCACTCTTTCGCTGCCGTCCCGCCCACAACTTCCCCCTGTTCCTCAGCAATCAAATCACATGGTTTGCCATATAATTTTGTGATTGGTTGGTGTGGTGCCTTTTTCCACCAATAGGAACATATTTTTTTGCTTGCAAACACTTCCTGCTTGCGGACACTTTCGCGAGAAAAGCCTGTTTTTACCGTTTCTTCCTGCATCAAACGTGCAGCAAACGTGACGGCAAAGCGAAAATGCGTGGCGGACATTATTTATCTTAAATCCGGTTTTGGACACTCCGCCGTGTCCGTCAACTCAGGAGGTGGGGCGTCCTCGCATATCGGGATCTCCTCAGACCGGAACAGACTCGGTCGGTACTCATTCAGTCTCATTAATCCACAACAGTCAGTTTAGATGCACAGAACGGGACCGAATCGCCGGCGCTGCAGGTATAAATCTGCGTGTTTCTTAAGGTGGGACGTGGGGGTGGGCTCTGCAGTGATTGGCTCTGGTGCGCATGTGGCTATGGTGCACAGTGATTGGCTCTGGCGCGCACGTGGCTACGGTGGCTATGGTTGACAACGCTAGCGGAATTCCTGAAGCGTTTATGAAATTATTTATTCACGGTATCTTTGTAGTACAAACAAATCTGACGTTGCAAACCCTTAAACCACGCAGCAGCCATGTTGAAAATCTCAGGTCAGTCTGATCCTGATCTGCAGAGATATTTGAGGTTTTTTGCTTTTATATAGCGATGTTGGTTTTATATTTGTTTTGAATTGTCACACAAAACTAATTTGACTAAAAAAGCATTTTCCTTCAGAGACAATAAAGCAACCTAACCTAACCTGAACCTTACAAGAACATAAGCATAGCATTCTGACAAGAGATACATTGAGAATTGAACTTAAAAATCCCGTAAAATGTTCCAACAAAAAAGCCATGTAAAGTGTAACTTACCTGTGTTTCTGCAGAAACCTACTTTGCCAACATTTATTCTGCCGATTGGGTTGGTTAAATCCTCTTCTCAGCAAAGAAATATTTTCAACAAGGTAAGAAGTAAGGGAATATTGTTATGCAGATTTTAATGTTTTTTCTTATACATTTTTCCTGTCAGTGAAAAGACATCTTTCCAATCAAGTGGACATTACATGCCAAAGGAAATATTCCTCCGATTTAGATTCCCACAATTTTGGGGGTTTTATGTAAAATAATTAATACTTCAATAGGTTTATTTAACAACAATATTAAATAGGCTTCAGAATTGACCTAAATATAGGCTACAATATACCCTTTGGTGCAACTTCCACTTGAGTGGACTGATGTATTTTCAGCTGCAGAAATAAAACGATGTAGGGAACAATAACAAAAGTATTTCTAACATCTCCTATTCAGTTTAAATAATATTGTTTTGACCTGTCTTGCCTCCTGCAAATAATAGGATTGAACAGTTATTCCTCAATCACTTTTTATAGCGTTGGTGTTCACTACAGTGGTAATTTATGTAAATCCTTCAAAATAACATATATTATTGACATTATTTTTCACTTTTTAAAGAGGAAAAAACAATTCTCACTTTGTGATTTAATAATTTACACATGAAAGGGTTAATGTGCCTGAAGACATAATCTCTGTCCTTTGGAAGCTGTACGTGTCATTACCCAAAATGTTGAAACTGCTGCAGTGGAAGAATGCAAGAAGCTTTCCGGTGATAAAGGGAGCTCGGCAAAAATGGCTGTAAATTGTGAGCAGAACACACCAGTTCTGCTCATTTTTTCACAAGTCATGTTCCTGTAGTATATTATAGAGATTTATGAAATGCACTTTAGCTGCAGAAGTACACTGTGATATGCCGAGGGGCAGCAAAGATCTCATTCTAAGCTTTATATTAAAGCTTCACATTTTATTCACTGTCTCTGAGTTTGGTGGGTAATAATTTGTTCTCGCACATAATCACAAGTTACCAGTTGTCCAGTGTGTGTCTGTCCAGATTGTCATCTGTCAACAAGTAAACCAGTCCCAGAGTTCAGTTTGGTGCTATTCTGAGATCATTTGTATCATCTTGTTTATTCACATGGTTCTTTGAAGGTCAGCCAACAACGTTTAAATGTGCTTGAATTAATATGTTTCAAAACAGTGTCTTTATATACTGCATCATGTTTTGGATGTATGCTTCATATTGTTTCAGTTCATAATGGTCACTATCAAAGACCAGCTGACATCTCTCGGGATGTATGTCTGTCGATTATTTTTTTTTTTTTTTTGAGAAAGTTATTTTTACAGAAGAACACTAAGAGAATAATTCCAGCATTGCCAAAAGCCATGCGGTGTAATACATTTTGGCCAAATGACTGGCTTTTGATTAAGTCTGCCTACGTACCCTTAGGCAATGTTACGCACATTAATAGCATTCCTGATTTTCATTCATGTCTGACATCTTTGTTGTTCAAATGACTGTCTTTTAATTATATATATTTTATTGAATCTAAATGGTTGAAGCAGGTTGTGATGCCAGGAATGTCTGTTATTTTATTTTGTAGTGTTATGTGTAGAGCTGATTTCAGCTCTTTCTATTTATGTGTAAACTTTATTAGAGGGGTTTACTTCAGACGTTGTTTTGTGGCATCAACAGAAACTGTCTGCAGGACACACAGTAATTAAACTACTGTACTGAAAGTACAGTACTGTACTGAGTACTGAAATATGGCATCAAATTGTCTGTTGCATTAGTGTCATTCAATGACAACTCATACAAAACCTTGTTGCAACTTCTATTAAATTCATGGGACTGAATGGAGTGGAATGGAATGGAGAGCACTTTAAAATTTCATTGTACCTGTGACAATGACAATAAAGACCTGTGTGTGTGTGTGTGTGTGTGTGCGTGTGTGTGCGCGTGCATGCGCACGTGCGTGCGTGCGTGCAGAGAGCGAGAGATGACTGGCACTCCAAAGAATCTATTTGATTATGTTCAATAGGGAGCTTTCTCCCCTCAGCCTTATTTATGTCCACACACTGCAGCCTGGAAACACCTATAAATCTATCGCTGCCGCAGATCACATGCATCACATTTCTGCAGCCATATTTGTTCCTGGTCCTCTCACCCTCTTCTGAAAGGCATCATTGTTTTAGTCTCAGACACTTTCAAACATTCATCTTCAGAGAGTGTGTCCTCAGGGGATTCAGCCTCCCTGCAGTGGTTTGCACCTGCAAACTCCTGGTCCACCTATTTCACCCCGCAAACTGTTCCCCTCATTGCTCCTGTATATCACCTCTACTCACTTAGCCAACGTTTTTCTCTTTTGTAGGTATATCCTGAGGCCAGGACAGCAGGGCTGTGTGACTCAAACCCTCTAAATAGTTCACCTATAGATGTTTAAAGGTTCTTCTCAAACAGAGGCCCCAGAGGAGACAGATGGGGAGAAGAAGCAGCAGGTTTTGAGAGATTGTTGGGATGTCAGTCATGTCCACTGTAGGAGACAATATGCAGCTAATGGAAAGAGACATGTTCAAGGAAGAGCACCATGACGTTAGCTGAGGAGAAACCTTGGAGACTGTAGTAATGCAAGCAAAAACTGTCGAAAGAATTTAAAGGCTCCATCTGCATTCTTTTCCAGTTTCTTAAAAAGTAAACTTCCACTCAGGTGATTGAAAAAGCAGTCAGTGCATTTACATGACACTCGAGAAAACCGAATTATTGGGTTAGTCCGACTATGATCGGATTTTTAAGATGCATGTATACACCTTAGTCTGACTAAAATCGGACCGGATTGGATTTCTCATAGCCGGATTAAAACATCTAGATTATTCGATTGATAGTCGCATTACTCGTGCATGTATACGTTCTATCAGATTGGATTCGTATTTCACGTTCTGCGCAGGCTTGAGATCTTTTTCCCGGGGCCGTGAGCTGAAAGTAGATGGACTGCGACGGTGTCTTTCCTCTGAAATAACCGCAAGCAAGAGCGCCATTGTGCATCTAGTTTGTGTAATTATCATGTACACCATATACGAAATGTACAAAGCTGTAGCTTCGTCTCGCTCTTCGTAAGCTTCTTGAATGCCGAGGCAGAATTTGTTGTTGCTGGTGACGTAAAGAGGTCACCCGGAGGTGGCTCCATTACCACTAGTTGAAATGGGTACAGTGCCACCTATCGTACCGGGGTATGACATGCTTCGGCCAATAATTTGATTTTCTCACCGGCATGTATACTCGGACAATTGCAGTTGTCTGATTGAGTAGCAAAGTCGAACTATGGCTGTAATCCGACTAAGCTGTGCTTGTAAACGTAGTGAGTGATGTAGGCTAGTGCTGCTGCCCTTCCCTCTCCACCCACACACATAGAAGTTTGCTGTAAGTGTAGACAGCTGGTGATTTGAGGGGGATGCCATTCTCCTTGTTAGCAAAATAACCAAAATGCATCCCCCTCTGTAATCCCTAGTGGCAGAGATAGTGCAGAGGCAGAGGGACTGCTTAGTTGAATATGTTATCTGAATGAGGTTTGTGACAGAATACACAGCCTCAGCCATGGGTCTGAGATAGTGATACATCCAGGCAGTTGTCTGTGGTGCTGGAGTAGCAGATAGATTTGTAATTGTGCGTAAAAAAAAAAACAGCAGCAACTTGAGCACTTGTCATCGTGGCTGCACTTTGCGGATTACCAATTATGCAAAGTCATCCACGTTAGCACGTGCAAGATGTTTTTGTCATTGTCTTGTGGTCACCTTATCAGGTGTATAGATATTCTGTTCAATATTCTTTTGCCAAATACATCTTTAATAAAATGTTGAATATCGGTTCTAAGTGATTAGGAGTAGGAATACAAGGATAATCCAAAAAAAAAATAATTCAAGAAGCACAAGTTTGAAAAAGTAAAAATAGATAAAGAAGCTTAGGAAAAAGCAAATGAATCTTTTCTTTCTTTCTTTTTTTAAGAAGACATCATGGTTGTTACTGTTTGGTACAACACCACCTGAGCCAAGTGGAATAAAGACCCCTTTTCAAATGCTTTACCATATTATTATTATTATTATTATTATATGTTTTCATTACAGCAATTACATTAATTGTATTATTATTGTATCAAAATGGTTCATATATTTTGTTATTTTTAGCCCAAGAAATATAGGGTTGTCTGTACCAGGTTAAAAGTACAGTTTAGGTCTGTTGAAAAACAAGACCTCCATATCTCTCCATCTGTAGCTGTGCTGCAGCCTGCAGGTCAGTCAGGCTAGCTGGAGATATGAATTGTTATTGGGTGCTGTTATAAATCCTGCCAACCCAGCTCTCATTTGTTAAATTGCTGCAATATGGAGACAGGACATAAAGGTACGCAAATGTGCAAAACAGCAGAACTCATATTCTTGAATGAGATTCACTTAACCATTATACTGTGAAAATACCGTCTGTCACTATGAAGGAAAGAAAAATAACAAAGAAGAACGGGGGTGAATAACAATTCCTTTGTTCTGCTTTTTCAGTTGTGAGAGAAAAATTAAAGAATGTATACCATTAAGCTTAAGTTGGCGTGACGGAGTACAGGATATGTATTGCATAAAACACAATGTTTGAACCAATTCATTGCGTATTGTTACTCACAGAAAATAAATATGTTTGGATAATGCTATGGTTTCCATCCTCCAGTGAAGAACTGTTGTTGTTTGGGGCATTCTTGGCTCAGTTATATTTTATACATAAGGGTATTCAATTAAAATTGAAAGAGGTCCAATTATATTTTTTTCCCCTAGATTTTTATATATATTTCAATTCAATATTTCATGTTGTCAGTTTTCACATTCAAGTACATAAATAATAATAGGCTGCAAATAGGCTACATGACAGCAAGCTTTTGAAAAAAGTGTCTCTTAAAGTGCTTAATTTTAGAAATGAATAAATACAGTGTACCCTGAGTTTCCCCTTTTCTTTGTTTATTAACTCCATTTCATGTCTCAATGTCTGTGAAAAACATTCTCAACACATCTTAACAACTCAACAGTCCTTCTTTCTCTCTTATCCCTCCACGCTCTCTTAGTCAGTGAGAGAAGTGAGTTTCAGCTTTTGCAGCCAGGACATTAAATCTGGGCTGTAATGGCATCAGCTGCCTTTATTTCTGGTACCCTTAATTTGGGTTTGAGTGGATATGTTAGCTTAAAAGACGTCTCATAGTGGTGCTTCAATTTGCTGCTTTTAATTAACGCCACGGTATATGAGACGTATTGGTTTTGAACTGGCGATGGGAACAATGAACTTGTAAGCATCCATTCTCAATTAAAAGCTCTGTTTTCATCTGTCACATTTCTCTCTTCAGAGCATGGCATGTGAATGACCTTTTATGTCACATCACACAGATGTGTCTGTCTGAGTGTGATTTTTTTCACTCACTCCAATTGCCTCGCTTATTCTAATGTGCTCATTTGATTGGCTAAGAAGTGTCATGTGAGGTGATTTACAATGCATACAATTGGTCTGTGGGTTTCCAGGGACCGCTAAACCAGTAAGCGGTACCTGGAAACCACTACCGAGTCTGATTTCAAGGAGCATACTAGTCGAAGCTCCCGACTGGGATCTCAAACATTTCTATTTACGAGTTCAAATAGCACCAAGTCTATGATATGGAATTGGAACCTTGTCATAAATTATTGTATGTGTAAGTGACAAATTTCAAGAGCTAATCAAACAAAATCTATGATAAACTATATAGATTAAATCACAAATTACCACCAAAATCAGGATATATATAGATGATACACAGAAAGAAACTGCTTCAGTAGCGACTCAGACATTTAATAGATATATAGCTTATATTCACCCAAACCAGAAAGGATGTCAAGCCAGGGGGAGGGAGTGGATAATGGATGGAGGAAGAAGGAAAAAAATGATCTTACTTGGACACATGATATATGAATTCTCATCATTTGTCACCTCTTCCTCTTTTCTTAAAAATAATTTCTTGGCTCCAGCCCTCCCTCTATTTGTTCACCCTCAACCTCTCTACCTATCTACTCACTGCTCAGTCCTTTGGTCTTGTCCCTTCTTCCTTTGAATTCCCCACCTTTGCCTTACTGTAGTTCACCTCCTCTCTCTGTCCCTACTTTTGCACTCTCACCCTTCCTTTTCTATCCTCTATCATTTCATTCACTCCATCCCCCTTTTCTCCATCGATTCAGTCTCTTTCGCTCTCACTATGGTCACCCTCAAACCCCCTTCCCTCCTCCAGGCCTATTTTCCTCGCTCGATGGCGGGGTATTTGTCAGGCCTGCTGTGGCAAGATAGCACGATTGAATGTGAGTCCTGGTTTGGGAGGAGGAGGAGGGTAAAAAAGGGTGAAGTGGTATTAGCTAGTGAAAAGGGGTTGGCACCAGGCGGCGACAAGGACAGAAGGAGAGGGGGCGGGTGGGATCTGGCTCTAGCTGAGAGAGAGCCAGACATGGGGCTTAGGGTGAGCCAGGCAGACTGACAGTACTACCCCAGAGAGAGAGAGAGAGAGAGAGAGAGAGAGAGAATGAGTTGGTGCAGAGAGGGAGACAGGGTGAAAAGCTTGTATCTCTAGAATGTCAACTATTCAGAAACTTTCAGCATATGTTGTCTTGCTTTTAAAATATAGCAGACATATTCAACTGGCAGCCTGTAGGCTGAATTTGGCCCTCAAATAACCTCATTCTGGGCCTTTGATCATTTTAATAGGTAGCTATTTGGCCCATACAGGCCCAACAGAAATACTCTTAATTCATAAAAAAAGTTTTAAACCAGGCAGTTTAGGCAGAGGGAATTCACGGCAACCTACTTCTAACTACACTGCATTGTTTTAACACATCATTTGCAGGTACCTCAGAAAATGTCCCTCTTTTTCACTGCCAAATGTTGGTTGGTTGTAGCATTGGTGCTAGCTAGCCAGTAGGAACACTGAAATTAGTTTACAGATTTTAATAGCTATGGAAGATACAGGGAGCAGATAGTACAGCCATAATCAAACAATGTCAAGATGTATTAACCTAGATATAAATATAAATATAAACCACTATACTAGTGAAAACACAAATCCAGATCCTGAATCACGGCTCAAGGGGGGGTTAATGTCAAAGAATGAATAACCACTGAACACATTCAGTGTTGGATTCATCATTGGACTCATTGAATTTCTCCATGAAAGTCTCCATAAAGACCTCAAGGCAGGATTACAGGGATACGATCACACTTGAGCCCTCATGTGAAGCTTCTGAGCAAAAAAGGAGGTCCCTCACATGTAGCTTTAACATTCTGTCTTACACAACATCAGCAAACCCAAACTTCATTTCTATACTGTGCATTTTCTTTCAGATAGCCTTCTTTGAGACATAAGATTTATTTTTCACTTTCCTGATCAGACAGCTGCATGGCGCATTCCACTCGCCCGAGTTTACTTGCCCCAGGCAAGCCCTGCAAAGCACGTGTATCCTTGACTCACAGCTCCACTGTTGTTAGCAAACAAGCAATCTGCAGTGGGACATAGATCGGGAACATCAGTCCCATAACTGATAAGGCAATTATGTCAGGATCGGAACCTGACATCAATACGGGTGAGAAACCAGCAATCATATCACTTGCTGGAGCTGTGCCTAGTGAGTATGGGCCGGAGTGAAACGTGTGCTTATGTGAAGCTCCTCTCAAGGAGGATCCTGACTGCTAAATAACTGACTTCATATGTGCCTGTCTTCACCCTCCTCGGGTCATGTCAGTGGGATATTTCACTGCTCTTGTAATCCTTAGTGATTGTGCCTGCCAATCATACTCCCTTGGTCAAGTCAATAGTTTGCTACAGGTGGAGACAAGGACGTGTCCCTTCTGACATAAAGTGCTGACCTTAAATCCTCGGGGACAGAGAAAGCCATCGAACCATTGTACAAGACATCTAGAAGCTACTTTAGAAGGTGACGTTATTGCTATTTTCTTTTGCCTTTTTCTGTCATTGCCTGTAACGTTCACACACCTCCAATCACCCCTGTGCTCCTGACAGCCATGAGAGACGGAGACAGAGTGAGAGAGAGACAGAGAAAGAGAGAGAGAGAGAGACAGAGACAGAGTGAGAGAGAGAGAGACAGAGAGAGAGACAGAGAAAGAGAGAGAGACAGAGAAAGAGAGACAGAGAGAGAGACAGAGACAGAGAAGGAGAGAGAGAGGGAGAGAAGGAGAGAAAGGGGGAGAGAGGGGAGAGAGCGTGAGAGAAAGATTTGATTTTTAATTAGTAACTTTATTGAATCTATTTAATAATCAGGTTACATCATTTGATTAAAACTAAATAAATAATAAAACACAAACAGATCAGATCAGCTGATCTGAAAATATGAGTTAATGTTCTTGAACAACACACAAAATGAGTCCATGAGTCCATATCAATCTGAATTGATCCAAGTCCTTCATCTCTTTACAATATTTAAAATCAATCATGACTCTGGCTTTGACCATCCAGCTGAACAATAAAACAACATCAGTGTCCACACCGTCCTCTACCTTCCTCTTCCTGCTCACATACGCAGCCATCTTTGACTGTCCCAGAATGAAGTTCAACAGCTGACACTTATGTTTAGCAGCCTTTCTGTATCTGAAGCCAAGGAAACGGTGGAACACTGTCTCTAGGGCACCACAGAAGGGACATTTGTCTGAGACAGCAGAGATCAGGATGGAGATGAAGGCATTAACTGCTAAAATCCAATGGACCAGTCTCCACTGCCGGTCAGCCACCCTCTTTGTGAGTGGAGGTTTGTAGAGACTCCTCCACTCAGGCCGGACTTCCTCTCCTGAGCCCAGGTGAGCTCTCCAGGGCGAGTCGGCCCGATGCTGCATCTTCTGTCTGTTCAGACACTCCACTATCAGAGCAGACAGAGCTTTATCTTTGGCCACCTCACACCGTCTGACTGAACTCTAACCGTCTGTCCAACAGGGACGGACACTGAGGGGGGGAAGGGGGGGAAGGGTTGTCAGGGCGGGGGACAGTCACGCCACCGCTGTAGTCCGTCAGCAGGAGGCGCTCATGTCCCGTCAGACAGCTCCTCAAGGGGTCCAGCAGCCTGCCCACAATCCTCTCTGACCTTCTCCCCAGACCAGCCGCCACATGGTGAAGAGTCCTTGATAAAAACCAGGCAGGGTGTGAAGCCTCACAGTCTTAAATTCCATTAAGAACACAGAGTCCTGTGGTCCCAGACCACCGACACGCTGCAGGCCAGCTGAGCCAGAGGCCTCCACACCAGGTCCTTTGGTCTATACAGTAGCCTCTGGATGAACTGGAGCCTGAAAGCAGCGCCCCTGCTGGCCAGATGCACCGGTCCCTGTCCTCCCTCCTCCTTAGGAAGGAACAGAAGAGCCTGCGGAAGCCAGTGAAGTCTGTCTCAGAAGAAGACCACCAGATCCACCTGGATCTCTGAGAGAGCAGATTCGAGGGGGGGTCGACACAAGCCAGCCGGTGCCATAAAGAGGAGGACGCCAGATTATTAATAATTAGTGTCCGTCCTCTGAATGACACATTCGGCAAGAGCCACCTCCACCTCTTCAGTCTTCCCTGTACAGACTCCAGAACCCCGTCCCAGTTCTTCTTTAAAAACAGTTAATCCCCGAAAAACACTCCCAGATACTTTATCCCACCCGTCTTCCCATACAACCCTCCCGGTAAAACCAACTCACTTTTTTCACTGACACAGCCTCACTTTGTTCCCAATTCACTTTAGCTGAAGACAGTCTGTTAAAAAGCCGCACATTCTCCTCTAAAACCCATATGTCCCTCTGTGTATTTAAAACCACCACTACATCATCAGCATATGCCGACAGCTTTATGGCTGTAGGACATCCAGGGAAAACCACTCCTGTTAACACTTGTCTGAGTTTTTTGCAGAAGGGGTTCAATGGCCAGAGAATATAACATCCCTGACAGCGAACACCCCTGCCGCACCCCTCTGGACTGCAAAAGGTGCAGCCAGGCCACCGTTTATTTTCAGTATGCTCGCAACCTCACAGTACAGTACCTGGATCCTGGCTATAAAACGTGGGCTGAACCTGAATGCACAGAGCGTCCGCCACAGGTATTGGTGTTCAACCCGGTCAAAAGCCTTCTCCTGGTCTATGGAAATAAGACCAGTATCTATAGCCAATGAGCCGGAGACTTCCAAAACATGCTGAATTAAAGTGACGTTGTCACTTATCAGCCTGCCGAACACACAGTAAGTCTGGTCCACATGAATGACCTCAGCCATCGCCTCCCTGAGCCTCAACGCCAGCGCCTTGGACAAGATCTTGTAGTCTCATGAGGGCCACATAAAGCTCAACTCGGCGTCCAACTGGGAGTTGGTTGATGCCTCTACCTGTGGTAGGTCAGATAGGAAGGATGTGTCCAGCTCTGGGTCCTCCACCAGCTCTGTATTGAACAGTTCTTTGTAGAACTGGGTGGCGTACCTTAGAATGTCACTGGCTGCAGTGAATGAGGAACCATCTTCGGAGCACAGACGGTGTATGATCTTCCTCTGTTCGCCGTTCCTGCGCCAGACCAAAAAAAGTGTGGGGGGGTCCATCAGAGAGGCATTCACAGGACGCATGAGTGGACCAGAGCTCCCTGTGCAGTTACGCCCAACAGGTTGGCTAAAGCAGCCTTTTTACTTTTAAGAACTTCAACACTCCCTTGATCTCCTGTACAGCCTAATAACATCTGTACCTCAGTCTCCAGGTCCTGAAGGGATCTGGTAATGTACTTGGTGACATTGCGAGTATACTGTTTACAAAATTGCTGAATCAGAGTTTTTCCAAAATCCCACCACTGCTGCACTGAGGAAAATGAGGATTTATTTTCTCTGTGTGAAATCCATAAAAAAATTAAAAGCTTCTCTAAAAGAACGATCTAATAAAAGAGCAGTGTTATAATGCGAATAAGCACTGGAGGTCTTCACATTCTGAATGTAAAAAAAGCACTGAACCAGAAAGTGATCAGGCACACCAACTGGGATGATGTGACAACTTTTAAAAGTACTAAAATGATGTTTAAAAGAGTAAAAGCGGTCCAGCCTGGCCAGAGAGAGGGAGTTATGTCTACAGTGAGTCCAGGTGTACTGTTTATTCCTACTGTTGAATCCTCTCCACACATCCTTCAGTTCATGAGTCTCAATGAGACGTCTGAGCCGAGCAGAGGAAGCAGGATGAGGCTCCAGATGATTCCTGTTTAACTTATAAAACTCAGTGCAGTTAAAATCACCACCCAAGAATAAGTAATCATCATCACAGTCACAAACAGCATCACATAGAACATTTAAAAAGTTCACCCTCTCAGTACTTAAAACAGGAGCATAAACACAATTAAAAACAACTTTTACATTTTCATAGAGAGCATTCACCCTTAAAATATGCCCAGACATGATATCCAGCACCTCCACAGAGCAAGGACCGTTTGTGGCTGAGGAAGACCTCCCCTGGCCACTCCCTCTTCCAATCCCCCTCATTGACAGAGTCATCGTGGGTTTCCTGGATAAACAACACATCCAAGTTTTTTTTAACTCAAACAGTTTAAAAACAGAAGTCACTACCTGCCCCATTAATGTTAATGGACCCAATATTAATATCTGCCATGGTATGGCTAACAGAGAGACAGACAGCAATTAAAAGGAGGATGTATTTAAAAATCCTCCTCATCATCATCATCATCATCATCATCAACACCATCCACACAAGTACCATTACAAATAGCTTTGGCTTTAGTCACCAGTTTTTTTAGCCTGTATACCTCCAGTTTATCGAAAGCGTCTTGTCTTCTGAACCAAGCCACGGATCTAATAAAGCCAGTGAGATCAGGGAAAAAACGTTGCAACCGAACATACCTCCGACCTTTAGTTTGTGCTAGAAACTGTTTTATGTATTCTACAGAGTAGGATGCAATTTGCGCTGCCTGAGAGTCAGTCAGCTCTTCCTCCTCTTCATCATCAGAGATAGTTTATAACATCCTCCTTGTTTTAACCTCGCTCTGTGTCTTTTTACCACCCCTTTTTTCCGTTTATACGTTTTTACTATGAATCACAGATGTCCTCCATCAACACGTCATTTAAAACACTGTCACCATCACTGCACACTTTCTTCCCTCTTTTCTTCCATTTGCTTCTGCATCATTAAATTGTTAATCGTTCCTTTTACAGTCTGACCCTCCTTTGTTTTTTCCTGCATGTTTAAGCCATCTTGCCCTGTTTTCTCTACATCCTGCAATGCAACAGGTGAGCATGACTCACCTGGATGCTCCTCCGCAGTTTGATCCACCACCACCCCCACTAGCA
>OMLP01017639.1:82446-95066 GCA_900302685.1 Spondyliosoma cantharus | reverse complement strand
GAACAAAACATAAATAAATATGAAACGGCATATATGGTCCATACTGGCATGAAACACGAGAGGTTTGCATGCAGCGTAAAAACTATAGGGGTGAATAGCAAAGTAGCTCCAATTAGGGCTGTGAGATAAGACGATATATACTGTGTGATGATAGGAAAAAAAAAAATTCATATTATGCTCAGTGTTTATTTTTGTTGTGTCACAGAAATCACACTGTTTACAGCAATGTTTTCATCATTCGGACACAGATGCAGGAAGGACATTTGCATGAAAGCAGCACAAACAAACGATGATGGATGAGAGTGAACGTGACGCAGAACGCGGCAATTCCAAAAAACACAGGAGACGGACCGGCCAGGAACAAAACGACGAGCTCGTACCCAGTAGAGCCAATTCTGCCGTACGGACGTGGCGCGGTTGAAAAGTCTGACACGGAGCAGAAAATCTTACTTTCAAAATATGGAAATAAATAACAAACAAAGCGTATGCTTTACATGTGGTCGTTCATTGTAATGTGTATAATTATTTGGATATGAAATGATCTATGTCAGGATATGAGATTCAGGACTTTGCCGTTGCATCTCTCTGCTGATGAGTCATGATTAGCCTGATTAGAGCTGCAACACAAGCAAAAGTATCACCAAGTATTCCGACAATTCATTGATTCAAAATTTGCATCTGTTAATCTGTCAACATTTGCTGGTTTAAGCTTGCTGAACGTAAGACTTTGCTCCTGTTCTTTAATAACGAGTTGCTGCCCTGTACCTGATAGAGAGGCTGTGTGTGTCAGAGTGCCTCTACTTCACCTCTGGCACAAGCTTAGCATCACTACCAAACAACATCCCCTTTCCTGACAGGAAACGCATAACAGACTTCATTCCTCTTCCAATAAAATGAAACTCAAGTAAGGACACAGGAAGGTGGTCGACTGCTATAAAAAGACCTCGGCGCTTCTTTGGAATCGACTCGCATTGCTCGAAAAACTGGTGTCCAAAAGGGACGCGAACACGACACAGCCGGCACAAACTGTTTCGTCTTTGTCTCACTTCCCAGACAACACACAACTGAAGGAGCATTAGCGGCGTTGTGCCATTCAGCCGCTGGCTCATCGGGGATGGGTGGGGACAGGTTGTACCCCTGTTGTCCTTGTCAACAGCTCAGCACCAACATTAGCATCACCTGCTTTGTTCAAGGGAGCTGAGGTGGGAGGTGTGTTGGGGAAGAAGGACAGGGACTGTGGAGCTCGAGGTGCAGAGGAAACACAATGTTCCATTCAGTGCTTGGCTGGCACCCAGGTGCATGATGGAGCCTCGTATAAAATACTGTCATGATGCCCGATTGTCTGCTGTAGATGAATTAAAAGAAAAATTAGACCCTCAGATATAACAGCCAGCTGGCAATGCATCCCTGTACTCCCCCTAGAGAGCACCATAAATTGTAAGTTATCGTTCTTCAAATCTCTCTACCGAGTCTCTCTGCCTGAACGATTGGAAAAAAAGGCATCCATACTAATCTTTGGTTTCCACAAATATGTTACCGACTAGGGAAATTGTTTCAACTCCCTTTAGCGATCTCGGAGACATATTTAGCATCGCTTTAAGTAGTGATGCACAAATCAACCTGCTTGCCTTCAAAGTTGCTCACTAGAAAGTAATACTATTCATTTCTAAAGGATTGGTGAGGAAAACAACCGGGTTCACAACATTTCACGTCATGCTAACCTTATTAAAATAGCACACAATCACACATTTGCCCCAAAGGGCTCCGTAGTCTTTACAACAAGGGTCATCTTTTAGCCACATGGTCGTTATTACCTTGTGCCATGAGGGTAAGATAAACTGTGAGAGGAAAAAAAAATAAAAAATACTAGCTAATTTTTCTGTTTAAGTATCCATGTCAAAGTGCTTTAGGCAGATGCAACACGTGATATTATCAAAAATGTTATCAGCCCACAAAGATCCTTAACATTATACAGATAATCTAAATATTTCATTAATATGAAACGAGAGGTAACAATTCATGCAGTGACGCATTTAGTATACAGGATAGTTTCCCCCAAACGACTATGATCTAATGCCCCGTGAGTTTATACTTCTTATACAAATCACGTTTAATATAGCCACTAATAAAATGCGGGTGAAAGAGAAGTTATATTAAATAAGGCTGTTTCCAGAAAGACCTACAGCCTGGTGTTGTGTCGTATAAAGCCGCGTGTGTGCGTGTGCATGTGCGCGTTTGTGTATGCAGTACAGTGAATAAAACTGGAATTCATGTTCCTCACCAATCCATCATCATTATCCACTTCCAAAGCAGACATCAGGCTGACCATGACGATGTGTCAGCTGAGTACTGGGAACCCACACGGTTTATTTGAATGGAAATTACAGCCTTAAAACAGTCACGTACGTCACCAGTCTTCCCGACTGTTCAAATCGCACACATTTCCGGACAGGCTTATGCTTATAACCATGTCATATTTTGTTAATCCTATTCCTTGTATATGAAAAACCAACCAGCTGCATGTTTACCTAATGCCACCATCATTTCTAGCACTACTAACCAACCACCCAACAGGCATGTCCTCTGACAGACAATGAATACAGACCAAAAGGATATTTTTATACAGCTTCGTCGATGATTAAACACCAGTCCATAAGAGAAAACACACTCGAACTTGTTAAAATCCCCTCTGGTGTTGTCAGAGCCCATAAAAATCAGTATCTGTCAAAGAAATGACGTCAGCATGACACAAGTCTTTGTACCCGGGAGTTATCAGCTGTGGGAGAAAAGAATTCTGACTATATAGAGTCCAAGATAACCTAAAGGGCTTGCTGTTAATCAAGTTTAACATGTTCAGTATCTTTCGGCAAGCTCGTATAGCAAACTGAACTCCCACATTATATGCCAAGCTGTGGAACAAATCGTCTTTTTCTAATATCCTAGCAAGGGAATCAGCTAAAGCAAGCGTACGAACAATTCACTAACTGAGACGAATGAGAGAGATTACGGGGTTAAAACCTTGTTTATTTTATAGATAGATTGCTTACTTATTTTATTCTATTCCATCATACAAAAGTAAATACGTTTTTCATTGTTTAACAGCTGTCTCTGTCAATATGCACTGCATCTTATCAGCTAGCCTTTACAATTATGCTGCACCTTTATCTTGGGTGGGAGTAACGGTGATAGTGCGGGGAAGCCGGGATATAAGACACAGAAGATCAGCATGCTATAGTCTTCCCAAAGTAGTCCACACTCGGGTCTAAGTGAAGAACCAAGATTATACATTTCCTCCGCTTAAATAACCAAATTGTATTAAATGTTGTGGAGACATTACGTGAGGCAACGCCGATACTGCACAACACTGCAACGGGCTTTTCAGAAAATGCCAAATTGCCACACAAATAGGTGCAGTAGGTTACAGCAGTCAAAAAGTCCTCACGCAGCCTTATTTTACAGTGTGTGTACCTGATGTTTCTCTGCTCTTCCTGTACCAGCAATCTCATCTGATAAGCAGCTCAAATAGTATAGACATTGAACCAAAAGATGTGGTGAGCGGCGGCGCACGTCACGCAAACTTTAACTGACAGGAAGCGAGTCTTGTTTCCTCGACGAAAAAAACGACTGTTGCTCAATGGCTGCGTGCGTTCGTTTGTCATCTGTGTTTATAATAGCCACACAGGATTAATGACTAATGCTGTGAGACGGCCATAAGCAAACCGAGGGTTGTAGTAGGAGAACAGAAGACCTGTCACATGTGAGAATAAAATAAAACACTCCCTCACAAAAGATTCCACGCAGTGCTATGAATACTCAAACAAGGCTGGGACATAAAGAAAGAAAAAAAAACAAAAAAACACACAAGCTACAGGCTCCTGTCAGGAATTTTCCACGCCACACTCAGTCAGACATACAGCATATATCTACATACTCTCAATAACATTTGATGGTCAGGAGAGTGTCAGACGCTGCTGCAACTGCATAACTACTAGTGGAGTGGTGGGAAAATTTAGTTTTAGGGAAAGAGACCTGTGTGACACAAATGAGCCAACATTAGCATGTATCTGAATGCAGTTAGAAGTTATTATCCTCGTTTTATCAAAAAAGGGTCACTGCCGTGTCTCCACTTTGCTTTTTGCGTTGGCTCAACAAGAGCTGCTTTAACCCAGCAAATACAACTCATCATACATCAAAAAAAAAAAAACCTTTTCCAGACACATTTAAAAATCCACAACTGTACAAACAATAGATTGATTCATAATCGCCCTCCCGTGTTTCTCCTTCTGTGACGGCGTGTTTGTCTGGTGTCGTAGATTCAAGAGAGACACCTGAGAGTGGCAAAGCTATCAGGTTGCAGCCACTCAACTACTGTCTTCCTGGAAGATACCTTTGCAGATGCATTAAAACATTTATAAAAATAGATGTCACATGTTTTATGTCTCCTCAGTTAAGATATGCTCAGGATTTAAATTACAGAATAAAACCAGACAAACATGTATAAGCCCATCTACGGCTATCCTAGAAAAACAACAGGAAACTAACTCTGGCCACTTCCATGTTGACTGTGTCGATCTTTAACACAAACAGAGCTACAAATAAATTTGCAGCCCTGAAGCGACAGTTCTAATTTTGCAGGAAACAACTCATTCAGTATTTATACTGACTGAGTGTTCGAAATCTGTTAAATTGACTTGGTTACTAAAAAAAAAAAAGAGTCTTGGTGGAGATTCTAATGGGAGATTTTCTGAGGGAGGGGCTTCACTGATGCGTAACCTTTATTTAACTGGGAAGTCACTTTGAGATTAAAATCTCCTTTACATGCGAGACCGAGCCAAGACGGGTCAAAATAGCAGCATGGAGGACGCGACAAGACGACAATATCTAACTATATTCAACATCAACCTTGTTTGTTTCAAACAGTTTAACTTAAATCTACTCAAAATGACAATATAGGCAACACATTTCTATAGGTGCATTTACTTAAAAGTTAACAGTCACGTGAAAATGAAGCTCGTTCACCTGAAACATAAAAGGCCTATAGTTACTGCCAATACGTTCAGAGTGATAAGAGATGTTTCAGAGTTAAATCTATCCAACAGCAAGGCCCCACTCGTGACATCTGCACTCCAAGACTCGCAAATTAACTCAGTGTATATCAAATCTACGATAGTTAGGACTTGTGTGTAATCAGTGAGTGCTCGTGAGTTCTCTGGAACACTCCTTATGTTTTCTACAATCCTGGTGGTAACAACAACAACGTTGAAAAGGGAAATCGTTTTTTAGAAAATGTCTGTCAGAAATACAGCCACCTCTCACATTTTGAGTCCTTCTCGCATTACGCATACAAACATTTGCACTGAGCACACAGGTGATGTATGTCTTTTTTTTTTTTAAATTTGCATTGCAGGCACAGCCCTGCCCATGTACCGCATATGTGCATTGTGTGAGTGTGTCTGTTCAGGGGAGGGAAGGACGTCCCCCATTAGAAAACTGGTTAGGCAAATAGCTTGAGGATCTGCAGTGTGACACCTACACTTATCTGATAACAGGTATGACCGGTAAAGAAGGCACTGCATAGTCACGTGAGGAAGATTTGAATTCTGGGGCGGGGGGGGGTGTCAGTGATGGTATAAATTTATAGCCTTCACTTCAAGCAGTTTGCTCTTGATCATCAGAGCAGCACTTGAAGAACAGGCAGCAACATCAGCAAAGTGAATTTGAGTCCGAGTTCCTCGCGACAAAAATGAATGGCGTGAGAAAATATCTTGCTCGTCACCGACACGTTTTATGTGATACTCGTTACAATCAGCAACAAAAAAGTAGCAGTATGTGTTCAAAATTAAAAGTGACTCAAGATTAGAATCTGTGCCAAAAAAAAGCAAAGCCTGCCAATAACTGAGCTCGGGAAAGTATGCATTAATTCCATTTTTTGCTAACTGCACTTCTCCACTGTAATTCCCGGTTTGATGTTACTTCAAAAATGTCACAGCCGAGGAAATCCATACGATCACAGAGCAGCTGATGCTGAGCGTGTTACACAATCCTCACAGCCGTTGAGGCTTCAAAGAAGACAGGACGCAAGTTTCAACATGTCAAAAACAGATTACACCCTACGTGCATAATACTACAATATTCTTCAGGCCCAGAAAAAAAAACAACACAATAACCAATCTTGGTATGTTCCTTCTATATATCTTCCCCTGTCAACATTCTCCACATGCAAGCCAGATCTTGTTCTTATATGGCGTGGCTCTGAGCGGGAGCACAGATATATCATAACTAGTCTCAGATTGCAATCCTGATACGAAAAAGACACTGCGATGTAGGAGAAGAGGTTCACGGTGGAGGGGGTTTGTGCAGGAAAACCCTGCCCTCAAAAAGCAGAGCCATCATCTGGACAACAGACGCCACAGCCTCCGAGTCAGCACTGCCTCAGTGACTCACCCAGGGCCTGCTGAGTCAAATGGAGTGGCTCTTGGTGCTTGAAACTCATAAAGTCATACTGAAATAGAAATGAGCCCTGGGGATCAAAAACAAGCTTGTGAGCTGCAGGTTTCAAGTTAAAGTCAAAAACAAGTGAAATAAGAGCCCCTTCATTTCCAAGTGAAACGCATGGTTAGTCAAAACATGCTGTAATTCGCAGCAGGAGTCTTAAATAAATGTGACACACCTGGGTGTCTCTGCAAAGCGCACCAAAAAAAGGGGGGGGAAGGAAATGAAGCCTTAATGATTCCAGTAACCTCAACATTAACACGGCCCCCAGATGCGAGCGCAGAAGTAACACAAGAACAGCTTACAGTCAGGATAAATAGAGGAGCATTTCACCAGCTTTAACAAGCATGCCTGTGTGACAGCAGCAGCAGCAGGGCATCAGAGCAGAAGACTGAACGTGCTGCACTTCTTCAGTCCAAACAGGAGGACGGCGAAGTTGGTCTAAACACATTTGACGGCGCGTTGTGACAAGCACACGCCGTTTAAAAGAAAAACCTTGTAAAATAAGATTTACTAAACGTGACGTTGCATCAAATTTGAACTGGAGTAAACCCACCCGTCAGTTAGTTACCTAGCAACATGGCAGCAGCAGCACTGGTAATGACAAATTGATGGCTTGCGATGCTCATCACATACCTGGACCTGATGCACCTCTCTGGCTTCAGCACTCTCCAGCAGCGCTCGGCGAAATCAAAGTTCATTGGTCTTTTCTCCGGGTTGTTTTTTTTTTTTTTCCCTCTTTTTTTTTTTTTTTTTGGTTGGTGGAGGGGGGTGTCACCACTTTCACCAGCAACGCCGTCGTCTTTCAGCAGGAAGCAGCAGCCGCCGACTCGACGAGGTCGGGGAACGATGCCATAATTGAGGTGAACGCATCGAAAGTCAGCAACTGATTTCCTTTACGTCGCCGTTTGTTTGGCCCCTCGGCAGAGGAACGGGTGCGGGTACGACATGTAAAGATGACGCGGAGAGAAACATCATCAGTCGAGGTGGTGGTGGTGGTGGTGTTGGTGGTGGGATATCAGCCGCCGTTTCTGCCCGTGTTTACAAAATCTGGCCACATCACTGAGCCGGAGAAACACACGCTGGATTTCCTCAATCGACAGGGGGGAAAAAAGGCCAAAGTAGCTACGGCAGAGTTAAAATGTCCTTGAATATCCAAGCTAACCTGGCAGGGGACGGCGGTTGGGCTCGTCCCGGCGAGTGGAAGACCGAACGGCTGTGGGCTCAGAGCCGCAGCTGTCGCCTCCGTCCAGAGAACCGGGAAGAGGGAAGAGCAAACACATGAAGAGCGCTCGCCATCGTAAGTTGCCACTCTTCAAGTCTGAACCGCTGCAAGACTTCACAGTCCTTTCAAGCACGACACGAAATACTGTCAGGCTGACCCGAGTACTGACACGTTTCCGGTACGGCCTTCAAAAATAAAAGCATCACCTACTTGTTTGTTGTTTTTTTTTTTTTTTTTTTTTTTGTTGTTGCACTTTGGAATGATTAATCTGAATCAAAAACTATTCCCCTGTGCACACACACACAAACATGTACTGCTTGATTCCTAAAACACAAATCTACATCAGTCCAAATTCTATATCAGCTCCGAGATGCCACTATAAAGATCACATGTTGCACCCCATCATTCAAGACTGTGGGTATATATTCTTGTTTTAGTCTTGCAGAACAAAATAACATTGGGGGGAAATGTACCACACAGCAGTAGTGCAAAACACCATTTAGTATTTAATTCTGGAAGATTTGTGGCTGGACTTCCGGTGTTTGTCTTCCTCTCTGCTAACTTGACAGAGCTCAGGTTCGTACAGCTATTCCGCGGAGCAGTTTTGATGGTAGGTCGCCCCCTAGTGGTCGAAACTGGTACGAAGCGTTCCTACGTGGTCACATTAACAGCATTTAATGTCCACATTCTTACACACTAGTATGTTAGTGTTAAAATGCTTTTACTCACATTAATGTTTTTTGTAGGTATTTACACACATAAAGAGGATCACTGATTGGATGTCAACCACAGCATCAAAATGTTACTGTAAATTCTACAAAATGCATATAATCTGATTTTTATTTTCATTTTATTTTATTTTTTTACATTATGTGATACAGCTTATTACTGCAATGACTATTAGCTTACCACTAGGCTACTACTGTCATATTTTTTATAATTGTATTTACACATCTAATTTCAAGTAAAAGCTTCCTGTGCTGCTTTTCTTTTATGTAAAAAAAGGAAGAAACTAGGCTGCTGCGGCACATCAAGTGGAACAGAGTAAGCCTGCTGACTGGTTTCACTTCCTGTGCAGTGTAAGGAAATTATTTCACTGCCTTGACAGTAACTGACAGCCTGACAACCGTGTGGTTTTGGATGACCTGTAATGCACAATTTTCTTGTAAACCTCAAACTGTTGGTGAGAGCTTTTTATTTCTGTTACAAAACTATTATTGGAGAACTATATACAAAATTGTTTCTTACAAATATCGCTGATGCACATTACTGGAAACATATAAATGGCATAGGCATGGTTGTGCTGTACAAAAATGAACATCAGTTTTAATGTGAGCACTTAAGATGAAGTTCAAGTAATTAGAAACATACAGCACCCCCCCCTGCAATATCAGAAATGTCATCACAGGTCATCAAAGAGATTGTTTTTTCCCTCTGACCTACTTAGTTTCCTGGTTAACTAATTTTAGTCATTGTCACGGGAGAGAACAGGAGGCGATACTTCACAGACCATTCTTCTATGCATATGAAAGAAATGTTTGAAACTATTTTGCAATAATTGCATTTATGTAAATAAAAACATGCATCATATTACAATACATGAAACTATTCAGGATCCTTTAGACACAGTACTCCTTCTACAAGTCTTACAGTGACAAATGACATAAATATTAAAGCTAAAATTTATATTCAACAGCAGCAGATCAATATAAAAACAGTGTGTTTGCAATATATGGTGTGAATGACAAATAAAACAGCCTACCACTGTCAGATTAAGTTAATTATTGCATTTTGTCTTCATGTTATTACTCCATCCAAAAGGTCTCTTTTTAATTATGAAACACTTCTCCCAGTAGACTCAAAAAATAGCTCTCCAGTTTCACAAATAATGGAGGCTGAAGTCAGCTTTCGGCGAGAAGTGATTTTGTCCAACAGTGACGAGCTCGCATGGCAGGAAGAAGAATCAAAACATCCGAAGAAATCTCTTCCCGCCAGTTCTGCAACACAAGACACGCTTTCTTTGTCCTTCTTTATGTGCTTTGTATGTTCAGCGCTGAGTCAAATGATGATTTGTACCATGGCTGGGAAGTCTATTAAATAATACATTTTAATTTAGCTGCTTTGTTTCAGTGCCGTGGTATTGGCTCACCGTCACGCTCACCGTCATGGGTTAGCGGGAAAGTTATAAAGAACAGCCATTGCTAATGTTGTTAGTAATGCTGCAATCACCAGCATCTCTGAATAGGCAAAGTAACCTCCTGCACCACCTCTGATGGCTCAGATGGCTGCACATTTACCCGAATATTGTGGACTGATATTTGTGTACATTAATGCTGACTATATCATCTTGATCTGCATGGAAAACATCCTCATTGTATTAGCAGTTAAGTACCCGTGTAATATTCAGAATATAGGCTACAGTACCAGACACAACACACAAACACAAGTACACTATAAAGAAACTAAGGCCACTTTGAATTATAAGTACGTCACAGACAGGTAATAAAAGGACACTTTGAGGTCATTTGAAACTTAAAGGACAAGTTCACCCTGAAATGAAAATGTAGTCATTATCTACTCATCCCCATGCTGATGGAAAGTCATGCGACATTTTGTTGCCTGCAAAAACATTTGTGGAGCTTCACAGCAAAACAGCCTTGCAGAATTCTCAGAAACAATTGAAGTAACAAAAACTAACAAACAGAAAACATAAACATAAAATGGCTCCTTTGGTTTTGTCATTTTGACATTTTTAAAACAAGTCCCAAGCTACTTCAGCAATTTAGGAGAATGCTACACTGCTGTTTTGTTGTGAATCTTGAACAGTAGCTTGTGAAAAGTACTTGAATTTATGGGTGAACTTAACCTTTAAACTTTAGATTCACTGTAGTTTTCCACTTTGCCTGTAAAAGCTTCAATCATCCATCATCATCATCTATTTAACCTACGTTTACATGTGTACAAATAAACTTGATGAATGTGAATATCCGGCTATTATGTAGTTAGGACACAGAAAGGGAGAAGGCGTTAAGTGTCCCTCACATCTGGAGATAGTTTGTTAATTATTCACAGCTATCAGGCAACAGATTTGTACAAATGTAAACAGGAGGAGTCTACATGGTGTTACCTTTCGACATGTTTTCCATAAAGAGCCATGAATGTAACTCAAACTTTAAAAGTCGACTGCTAACATTATAAAACACTTGTTTACAGTTGCCCACCTGGTGGAGATTCAGCCACCCGACACAAGATGGCGTCAGAGGTCCAATAAACGCCTGTTATTCTGCCCACGAAGAAGAAACACAACGGCTGATGATTGGCTGGCTGCTGCCGGAGGCGTAGAAGAAGACAGGACTGAAAATAAACACGAAGAAGCTAGCATGACCGTGAACTAGACAGCGTCATAAAACAGAGAAAAAGTGTGATACTTTCGTTAAAGGACGGACTTTCGTCTGTTTGGTGACGTACATCGTGACGTAATGCTGTCACGGCTTTGTGTTTCGCCTGTTTGAAGACATGTCCCGCCTTCTCCCGCTCAGCAGCTGCATGTACAGCGTGTCCAGTCGGCTCTTATGGAGCGGCTCTCCCGGGAGCTCTCCCCTGCTGAGACCGGTTCCGTCCGGGCTGCTGTGTGTTTGGACAGCCGGTAAAAAGGACCTGATAGCCTTTACTGCCCTGAATGAGGACGAGCTTGAGGAACAGTTTGTGAGGGGATCCGGACCCGGAGGACAGGCCACCAACAAAACCAGCAACTGTGTTGTGCTTAAGCACATCCCCAGTGGGATTGTTGTGAAGGTGAATTAATGTGTGTAGATGTCATCACTGGCGTGTGTCAGTGCACGTGAAATGGATAATTGCAGGGTTTCCAAACAGTTGACCAGTCATGGAAAATTACAGCAAAAGCAAAATGTCTTGGAAAATCTGGTGTTGTCCTGGAACATTATTTAAACTCCCCCAAACTACACAATACAACACAAAAGGGAAAGTAAACCAGTTAGTCTTCTTAGGAGTATACTTTTGTTCTCTTGTATATTTGCTATTGCTCTTGATGAAAGCAAAACTTTGTCAACAGTTGACCAGAACTGAGTGGGAACCCTGATTTGGTAAATAATTGACCTGTATCATGTTAGAGAATTCTGCCTTGGTGTCAAAGTTCATTATTGACTTTGAAGTTGACAAATCAGTCTCACCCAAAGATGGCAAATTGGAAATGTGGATGGTGAAATTTAAAAACCTTTTACGCGTTTGCTTAAAGGTTTACTTTCACAGTTCAGTGAAGTCCTTTCATTCCTACAAAAAAATGCAAATAGTGATGACCAAATGCTCCAAACAAGCTGCTTAACTGATCCATATGTTCTACTAACCATGTAAATTTAATGTCTTGTACCATTTTTCCTGCAGTGCCATCAAACCAGATCTGTGGATATAAATCGAAAGCGTGCCCGGGACATCATGAGAGAGAAACTTGATGTGCTGCATAAAGGAGAACACAGTGAAGTTCTGGTGAAGAAGAAAGAGTCTGAACTGAGGAAACAAGAGAAGAGGAGGAGGGCAAATGATAATCTGGAGAGAAAAAGACTGTTTAAAGAAGCGCAGGCTGCAGACTCTAAACCTGGAAATGACGCTGTGTAAAGTGTTCGTGTGGAATACAAATGGAAGACTTAAATAAAGGAAAGCTCCCGTCGTCAAGCCTGCAAGGACTGAACAACAAAACCTGCAAACACACTTTCAACGATATCAAATCCTGCTAGCCTTTTGTTTACAGCATGTTTCATAATTCATAGTACATCACATAAAACAAGATATAGGGATATTTTTAATAAAATATTGTCAAAAAACGTTGGCGATGTGTAGTACATATTTCAATGTTGAATGCTGAATGCATCATAAAACTCTGAAAAAA
>OMLP01017639.1:60015-82426 GCA_900302685.1 Spondyliosoma cantharus | reverse complement strand
ACTCTGAAAAAAACATATTTCACTTTTAGTTTGGTCAGTTTTGTTTGTTGGTCCAATACTGAATACTGTCAACTACTAAACCTTGCATTGTGTAAGTCACTCAGTTCATTCTCTTGTGCTTTGTTCCCGTCTACCTAGTTGAATTATCTTGTATTGATGCAGAGTTACCACAAACTAAGACTATTTAGTTGTTCTATCTTACAATCAATATATAGAAATTGTAAGTTAAAGTGGGTCGCTGATGTAACCGGTCTGAAGGTGAGTGTAAAGTGTCTTTAAAAAGGGTATTAAATTTAACTTCAGGAGTCCTGCTTCTACTACCTTTACTTTTCAAGGCTGGTTAAAACTTGACAATTTGCTGCAATGTTTTGTATTTATTTATTATAATTATTATTATCTGTGCTTAGTGTAGGACGTCTAAAAATGTACTGATTGAATAATGCTTTTAAATGTTCTTTCTGCTCAGTATTTTCTACATAGCAAAACAACTTTGTTTCTGCGCTGAATAGCATATGTGCAAAATATTAATAATGTATATATATTTAAATTGATATAATCCCACTGAGGTGCAGATCTCTTTAAAAAGATAAACATGAGTACAGTAAAGTCTTTGATGGGGCACATTTGGTTTCTGACCGACTGTGTGACAGCCACAGCTTCAGCCAATGGGAGAGCTGCCTTCACGCCCATGCCCCTCCCTCGTTGATGAACCAGCCAATGAGCGTTGCAGTACGGTTTTTAAATCCACCACGCTCGTCGTACAATGGTCTGATGTTTGTCGTTGCTGAAGCAGCCTCCGGTGGACACAGAGGGCAAATTCAGCTGACTCCCCGTCCTCTCCGGATTTTATTTTCGAAATTGACATGGCAAAAGGTAAAAGTGCTCATGTTCTCTCGTTTCACATGTCACAGGAGTTACAGTAGTTAATGTGTACTAACAGCTAACAGCTAATGCTATCAATCGCGAGTTGGAGGACCAACTCTGTTCGAGCGAGCGTCGCTGATATTTACAAATAAAACTGAGCCTTATGTTCGGGGTATTTTAAAATGTTCGGCGAATTACGCAGCAATGGTTTGTGTTTATTTATTTCTCGTTTCTAAAGGGAAGAAAAATGTGCTGAGAACCGAGGACACTGTTGAACGTAAAGTTGCTTCGCATAAGGAGACAAAGGAAAACAAACCTGCAACTAACAAGGTATGTTTAGCTCTGTGCTTTTTAATATTCGACGACTAAACCGGAAAACCGAGTAGCTTTTTTTTCACACATTCATATGTCAACCCACCACTGGAAATGTAACAGTGCTGCGGCTGCCTCAGGGAGTCTTGCAGCAACCGATACAAACCACAAAACTACACGACAGGAAGCTTTGTAGTGTTTGTAAATTCATGGACGTGTTTGCTCAGATTAAACCTAATGTGTTGTGGTGAAGGTGTGCTCCATGCGAATTGGTTTTAAGATATACATTAGAAGTTGTGATGTGAACATGTGTGTAATTGCAGACATGTATTAATGAGCAGCACATGCATCATTGTACAAGGCTGATGTACAGTGTAAGATGTTGAAATTATGGTTTATGTCCCCAGAATAGATCAGAACAATTAATCAAAACATTGTCTAAGTTGCAATATCCAATTTTTAATGATGAAAGTAATTTAGTCACAACATGCTTGGGGTCGACCGATATGCCATTTCCCGGGCTGATACAGATTATTAGCACTAAAAAAAGATTGAAAACTGATATTTGAGACCGATATTCATTTGCAATTTAAAAAAAAACCTTTTTGTGTCAAGCAACCAATGATGGAATTAGCGTACAAAAGTACAATTTTCACCTGTTACTTGAGATTTTCTCCTACTTTATACTTTCTCTAGGCTGAAAATCGACATCGTACCATTGTAAACAAAGTACCGTTTTGCTACAAACATGCACAATCATATTCTCCTGACATAAGGGCTTGTTTGGTACAGACCCCACAAAAAAATATGAAGGACATAATGAATACATACTGTCAACCAGATCTCATAAAAAAAACACACGTCCTTGTTTTGTTTTTTTTATCCTGTACATCTGGCACTGATTTGGGGACCATGAATATACTCTCCAACAATTTTAATACATACCCAGACAATCTGAGATGGTGCTGTTACCATGGAGATGTTAACCTCTCCCAGTTGGTGTTGGCAGGCAGAGCGGTGAAGTCTTCCTCAGCTAGCAGTCTGTTTGTTAACTGTGTTTTCTGTTGGATCCAACTGTTTTTCGTCAGCGGGGGGAGAAAAAAAGAAAAGTGATACAAAGAGCATCGCTAAACTCGAACAGCATTTTTTTTTGGATTCACATGCATGTTGTGAGTGGGTGGGAGCAGGATTAAAGGCGTTAAATCCAGTATGCACCAGCTACATGGTTTACAACACGGCCTAATAAAATATGACCCAATTTATGCGTCGAGTCATATTTGCAATATCAATAAACTCCAGATGAATATGTATGCAAGTCCTTAGGTTCACTCCTATGAAAGGTAAAGGGTTTTCATTTCTTTTCACCAAGGTAAATACTTTGCAGGAGGCTTTGCAAGGTAAAGTGCAGACAGTTTTCCAGAGCGTACGGAGCCCAAGTAAACCTCGATCCCCTCTGAGCGACAGTTCAAGCATGCTGATCCAGGAAGGAAACGAATCGGATGCAAATAATCCTGACGCGTCAAAGCCGAAAAAAGGTGAGTACCTGATCAAACTTTTAAAACATTTTGAGTTGGTGTACCTGAAAAGCATTTTGGTTGGTCTCTACTATTACATGTGATCTTCCCACGTGTTGCCGTGCGGTCAGCAGATGAACGCGCATCACAAAAAAAAACTTCCTGTGCATGTGAATGGTAGCTGTGTTCCTTGACCTGCTATCTTATGACACAACTTAACATTTTTTGAAGGAACGCACTCTCTTGGTTGAGGTCAAAAGTTTAGGACAGCTGCAAATTTCATTCTTCGCTTCTTGCTTTTTTTTTTTCTTTTTTTATTAGACGTACCTTATGAAGTAAAATCTGAGAGTTGTGAATCCAAAGATCAGAAGCCTGAAGCGGCATGTCAAAGTCAGGGGACGAGAGAACAAGCTGAAGGCCCGCTTGAGCGAAAAGAGGCCACGGCGCACGCTAATGTCAGGCCTGCAGCGGAAATCAAAGTTCCAGCGCCCAAAACTCAGAGTAGATCTGGTCCCAGATTCAGAACAAAAAAGTGAGTATAGAAAATTGACAGGTGAAGAAGAAAATACGCACTCTTTCACAGAAAGTTGCACCGTCATAACCACTCGTTACTTTGATAATGTCTCTTTTCAGAACAGAGAACAAAGCTTCCCAAAACAGAAAGGTCACAGACTATTATCCCATCAGACGGAGCAACAGAAAAACTAAGACAGAGTTAAAGGTCTGTATCAAAAGTTAATACATTATCAATGTGCGTTTTTGTTTGAGAGCTTCTTTAAGGAAACATAACGGCTAATTGCTCAAAATGTCAACAGAGCGAAGAACACCGATTCATTGATGATGTGATCAAGAGTGGCACTGAAGAAGGAATGCAGGTAACATTTAATGCTTAGAAAATACTTTCCGTCTGAACGTGTTTGGCACATTTCACTGTGTATTTTGAGAACTGTGAGCACTCAAAATATACCCTTTAAATGTGGTTCATACATTTCTGCAAGTATATAGATATTTGAAATTTAACCAGTCAGTCATTAGTAGTTATTGGCTCTTGAATGTCAACAGATCAAAAACATAGAAGGAAAAGGACGAGGGGTATTTGCTGCCAAGGGCTTCAAAAAGGGAGAGTTTGTCGTGGAGTACCATGGAGACCTTCTGGAGCTGGCTGAGGCTAAACAAAGAGAGGCCCAGTACGCCCAGGATCCTCAGACCGGCTGTTACATGTACTACTTCCAGTACCAATGCAAAACCTACTGGTAAGTCCAAACATTGGACTCGCACATGATTTCACACTTCATTGTCTTTCTTTGTTCAGTTTGTAATCTTTCTGAGAATGATTAACTGTAACTGCACAACCAAACACTTTTGTTGGGGTAAAAGAACAATTTTACAAAATTAGTTTGAGTTTGGGGACCTTTGCTGCATCATATAACTCTCTATCTCCCCTTATTTTCTGTCACCGTCTCTACAGGCTGTCGTAATCGTAAAAGAATCATAACATTAATTAGTTTATGTATAAAAATACTGATGAATGTTGGCTTTTATGGCGGGGTGTAATAAGCAGTCTCTTAACTGGAAAATGTATTTCCCCGGTGTCATTATGTTTGTAGTAGTTATGGGAAAAAATCATGACCTCTGTGTGATGAGAGTTTAATCTTTATTCTCCTACAGTGTGGACGCTACAAAGGAATCTGGCCGTCTTGGAAGACTGATCAACCACAGTAAAACCGGCAACTGCCAAACAAAGCTCCACCCCATCGATGGAACCCCTCATCTGATCTTGGTGGCTTCCAGAGACATCGACGCAGAGGAAGAGCTGCTGTACGACTACGGCGATCGGAGCAAAGCCTCGGTCATGGCTCACCCGTGGCTCAAATACTGAATCCACGGCTGCAGGTGCTCATGTTTCAAATGAATCGGTGCTCTCTGCTGTCCTCGTCATCTTCGTGTAAAACATGCTATAGATGAACAGCCAACAATGTTTTATAAGTATGAAAATGATTTTGTTTTAAATGGAGGCTAAAGCTTCAACACATGGAAAGTGTATTTTTTTCCAACAGTTGTTTTTTATGATGCTTTTATATATATTTTTTTAAAATCGAACTGTTGCAGATTGATGCAGGCTTGAAGAGTGTTTCTCCTGGATAAGTAATGTTTCACATTGTCCATGGAGTTTCCTTTTGTAATGAATATATTGATGATTCACTTTCACTATTGTAAATTATTACCTTTTGCTGTAAATTCAGGAATAAAACACTGTTGACACGGAGTTTCCTTTCCAGCTGTAGCGTGGTTCAAGGTTTGATTTCACTCATCTTTGCACTGTGTGCTAATCAAATAATCTTTTATAGAAGTGCAGCCAAAAATGATAATTCAGTTTATTTATTCACCACTGTGCAAAAAAAAAATATTCCTGGAGCTTTATAGAAAAAAAGCACTGCAGAATTGTCATAAACAACTGAAGTCAATGGGCCTTGTGGTTTGTTTGTTACTCTTCTGTTGCTTTTTTAAAACAAGTCCCAATGTATTTCAGTTTAGGCGAATGCTGTGAAGCTCCAAATGTTTTATCGGCTATAAAACCTTACTTGGCTATCCATCGGCACGGGGTGGAGTAAATAATGACCGTATTTTAATTTCTTTGGTGAGTTTATCATTTAAGATTCTCCTTAAAATCAAACCCTAAAGCCTCATGACCCTGTCAGGACAATAATGTGTGGTGTACATCTTTCTGTTTTGACCTCTACACTGACCTGAGACTGCAGCCGGTACATTAAGGGGAACTATGTAGTTTTGGAGAAGAAATTCAAACTCAGAATTTTAATATTTATGATGTTAATGCGTAAGTAATACAAACTCAAATATTTATTCTTTCCATAACTAAATAAACAAGCTGTTCTCAGAGGAAAATAAGGTCCCCGGAACGCTGTTTGAAGCTAGAAAGCTGGCAGGGTCCGCCACATATAAACAAAGTAAAACCATATGAAACTTTGTTGTCATTGAAGGTCGGTTTGTTTGAGCGTAAAAACAAAAGACTGCTTGTTTATTTTGTTTAAATAAAAGAGTCAACAAAGACCTTTCTCTTCTGTTTATGATGTCGTCCCCAAACCTACATAGTGCGCCTTCAATGTGAAATAACAAAGATGCTTTTAAAACATTCAATCACAGAAGAAAAGAGATTTTTATTATTATTATAAATTTTGCAAATTGGGGCCCTTTTTCCTTTATTTCATAGCTGACAGTTGAGAATGATTTTAGGATTACTGGACCAGCATAAAAAGCCCCAAGAAGGCTTAATTCTGTAATTATATTAAAACATTCAAGCCTATAAATACTTACATATTGAGTGAAAGCATTCAACATGATCTCCAACAGTAGTTCAATAATACTTTCCAGTTTAATTTGGTATCTCCACCAAACTTTCCACATTATATATATATTTCCACTATTAATAAAAACCATCTCAGGTTAAAATTACAGGTACAAAACACAGTGCTTGTTAGATTGACAAATACATTGTAAAAAAAAAAAAAAAAAATACAGTCAATATAAAAGTGGTTTACTGATGAGAAAACTGCCGACAAAATCCTGTTTGTCTGCTACGTGTCCAGTTCTCGTGAAAAGGTTTTTCTTATTTTCTCCTGAATGAAAACCTAGAAACAGAAAACAAAGGTCCGGAGTTAGTTTTTTTTTTTATTCCCGAGCACGGCGGGGTCGAGCGTGGAACATACGAGTAAAACTGCACTGAGTCATGGCAGACTTTAATTGCTGACTGCTGGTTTTCCAACCTCTGTCTGTCTCATTCAGCGCTCACACAAACATCCTCAGCATCGGCATGAATTCACTTGGTCACAAGTATATCATTAGGAGACAGGAGACGGGCTGTGGGAACAATCTCCCTGCAAGCTTACTTCAACATCATGTGGTCGCTGCTGACATTTTTCTTGAGACCTTGCCATCTGAGGTGTACGGCTAAAAATAGTGTGTAGCACGAATGTAAATGTTTTACGACGCTTTGCGCTGCTTCTGCTTGTCAGTGCATTCCCACTGCTGTAATCAGGGAAGCAATCTGCTACTCACAGTTTGCCTATGGTCGTCTTCTCCTCTTTTGCGTCATTTATCGTTGCTGGTTTGTGCTCTGTAGCTGCTGGGGTCTCCAGATCCACTTCCACCATGGCCGGCTCAGCCTGTGGCAGAATCCCACTGCAGAGGAAAGTAGAGCTTTACGGTCACTGACAACATTTTGTGCAGTAGGAAAACAAAGAGTTACAGCTGGTCATGATACTCAATTAATCTCCTTCCCTCATTTAAAACGGAGGCAATGCAGTTATCAGAAATACGTCTGTAGCAATGAACTGTGAGGCTCATGTTATATCTATAAAGTAATTTTTTTTCTACTGCTGGTATTTGCACAATTGACAACAGAATCAAAACACGTTTTCAAAAGCAGGTTGTTAAAATAAGTCGGGGCAGATATGAGTGGGACAAAAATGAAAATACATCAGTGATGGATGAGAACTAATATTAATGTTGTCAGTGTGTCTAGATGAGATAGATATCTGTCTACAACTGTATGAGATTTTCACAGCACGATAACCGCTTTATACAATATCACGGATCACACAATCATTATAATAATAGTCCTACAATCAGTTACAGTGAACATTAACATAATAACAGCAGAGGGGTTTTCTTGGCTGAACAAACGCTTTATTATAACTGTAAAAAAAATAAAAATAAAAAAAAATATGATGTCCTGCAGCAGAATTCAATATCCTGTTCAAGCAAACACACACGTATGATAATGGTCGACTTCCATGTCACAGTGCACCTTAAAAACAGTGCATCGCTGTAACCCTGTAAGCGTGCAGCTCGACAGCACAGCCTCATTTATTCTTATGAAAACAATTCAGATGCAAAACAGGAGTTTCACATTAGTTACAGCTGCATTAGCTTCACCTAAACAATCCAGTGCAGTGCTACACATGATGGGGATTCAGCTGTGTGGTCATTTTGGAGGAGAGGCAGTGGTGGTGCTGGGGTTAGATCTCACCGCAGTAAGCTGTCCTGTGACGTGCAGGTGAGACATTAACAACAGGCTGCGATGTAAATGCACCTTTAGAAAAGAGGTCACATGATGCTGTAAGTTGTGTAAGTCCTATCTCAAAGAGTGGCTCACCTCTTGTACAGCTGCAGCTCCTCCTGGGCCACCATGAGCTGGGCCTTCAGCTGGTTCCTCTCCTGCAGAACCTCCTTCAGCTCCTGCATGGTGAAGCGCGGTCTGTTGGGGTCCGTCAGGTCGATCACCAGCTGGTTGGGTCCCGCTGTTTGCTTTAACGGGAATAAAAACCCACCTCTGAACATCATCTGTGTGTCTAAATTCAACTGTACATGACGGAGACTGCGAGCACTCACCGTGCCGGCCTGTCCGGAGGAGCTCTCCTTGATGATCCGGTCCAGTTCACTCTTCAAGTTGTCCCGCTCCATTTTCAGCTCCTCCAGAGACAAGTTGTACTTGTTGACCAGAGTCTCGAACATTTCCAACACGCGGACTATTCTGAACTGTAGATCCGACACCTCTTCGCCCGTGTTGCTGATTTTCAACAAGTCTCGTCCGATCACATACGAAATGTCATAAACATCTTCCACCGTCAGCTCGAACGCCTCCTTCTCGAAAGCCAGAGCCGGAGACGACTCCTCACCGAACTCCATGACGGAACCACACAACTCCTTACAAATGCTAGGTGGCTAAACGTTTCACCAGCTAGCTATCATTTAAAATGCTCCTTTAAAAAAAAAAAACTCCAGCGTTTACTTTCTTTTTTTCTCTTGGGTTCAACAGTTTTACTGGCAGAAGGTGACCAACTTCAAGAGGAGCAGCACTTCCCCCATCACTCATCCGCCAATGGCGTCGCTCCCTGCACGGCAGAGGAGGGCAAAGTATCCTAGCGACAGGTGAGTACAAAGATCGTGTACGCGTCAAGAGAACTCCCTTCATCAACACGGTCGATCTGTTATCGCGCGTCTTCGTGTTTTTTTTTTTTTTTTACGGGACCAGACAGACAGCAGTGAGTGAGAGCTCTCAGTTTTGAACTTGTGAGGATCAGGTGAGGAAGCACGTGATTTAATGTTTGTCTTTTTTTTTTTTTTAATGTTTGTCTTTAAATTTTCTGTTCCATGTTTGTTCATGGGTGGGACTGCAGATGTAAATTAGCTCTAAGCTAACTGGTACAATGCAACAAATGGCAACATTTATGTTTAATATTGTACATGGTCTCTCTACAAATAAAGATGAATTAAATATAACTTTTGATCCATTATTCAAATAACCAAATACAATTATTTATTATTCTAATTTAAGATACATGAACATGACTTCTACCCCAAGTATTTGTCTGCTATATTAATATTTAAAGGTGCAATATGTAACAATTTTAGTTAAAAATGACATGAACTACAAATATTAACATAATGTGAAGAAAGACTTCTATGTATTGTTAAAAATGATAAAAATTATACTCACAAATTGTAATGAAAGTAAATAATCTTATACGTATTTTCCTTTGTTAAACAAAAAAAAAACAAAAAACATATACCTTCTGAATTCAAATTGATCTCTTCTTCAGAATTAAGGCAAATGTAGTTGCCTTAACTAATCAGAACACACATCTTTAATATCAACACAGTAGCATTCAACAGATTAAGAATAAACTTTATTACTTTTTTACTTACAAGCATTATTTTACAGATGCACATATTGATATATTATGGCATGTTTTTACAACATTCATTATTTCTGGAATAGGTTTCTTCTGGTGTTTTTACCAGTATGATTTTATAAGTGTAACCACAGTGTGTATACAGAAACATCCTCTTTTCATCAACTCAGGGGATTATATACTGCTGGCATTAAGCACATTATCTTAAACGGTCACTTTGTGGAAAACAATGGAACATGATTGTCCAGGTCAGCTCATTCACTACATCTTGAAACCAGACTCGGATACCGTAACAATAATCTGACATCAGATGAATCTGAATGTCACCAAAATAACACACACAAGAGAAGGATCAGTAACTTTAAAGTGCTTTGAAAACTATTCATACTCTGGGCAATACTCCATACTGTATTACAAGCACTCCTCGCCAAACTCGTAAGTGAATCCTGTACGCTATTTAGGGCAGTGACACCATTTTGCTATTTGGATCAGGCAATGTAGTTAGGAACTTAGGCACTAAGTAATTTGACATTACAGCAGCATAACAACAAATTAAGCACAGCTTATATAAAATGACACACTGACATGTGATGACTTTTTATGGAGCCACAAAACCCTGAGAGCTCATAAATACTAAGAGTGCCGATGTATGGCCACTTGTCTCACATTTTGTTAATTTGAAGCTCTTACCAAGTCAGCTAAAATGTTACCAACATGCATCATAATAGTAGACATCAGTAAGGATGTAACTGGTTCATCCATCACAATTTCAAGTATATAAACACCATACAGATTTTGTTTTAAATAACCAAGTTCTGCAGCCATTAAACCAGTTCATGTAAATGTGCTGAGAGACACAAACTGGTGTCGACATGGTGTTTTTCGAGGAATTTCAACTCAAGGTCATACAGAGGAAATGAGCCTTCTGATTGGCAGCAACGTGGGATCATCTACAATCAAACCGGCTGCGACCATTGGCATTATGGCTGTGAAGATCCTGTAAAGAGATGAGAAAAGTGAAAGGTGACACAGGAGAAATTTAGAATCGGGAAATAAAACAGTGCTGTGAGCTTTGTGACCCGCAGTGAACCACGGTGACACTATTGACACCATACATGATACAAATACGAGCACTACTTGTTCAGAAGTTTGTTGTGATAACAGATTACACAGCTGGAGTGTCACGGGGCTGGCCCTCTTGAAGAGTGCAAAAGGTAAACCTTGGTCTAAGAAGAAAAGTCAAACTCACAAGCGTCTAATTCCTGATTCGTGCTGGTCAGTGGGAGTGGAGCAAGGTGGAGGAGATGGACTACAAACAATGGAGCTGACTTCATCCTCAAACTCTTCACTGAGGGATACGGAAGAGGTGACTGTTAACGTTTGTATCCGTTTGTGGCACAATTTTGATTCATCAAATATTCATCTTAGCAACAAAACTTACCTTTTGTAATATGCAAGTTCCTCCTGCAGCACAAACACTTCGGCCTTGAGTTCATTCCTCTCCTGCAGGACGTGCCGCAGCTCCTGCAGGGTGAAGCGAGGTTTGTCCGACTCCCCTTCCAGGCTGTCAGTCTCCTCATCTGGCTCCGTATCAGTTGACACTTTCTGCAGTCAAAACACACATTCAGCATTCCTCCCTGCATGGCATGGTAACACACTGACAGGGAGCTCAGTAATTCTGCATTATTAAGAGGCACGAACACAATCTTTGTTTCTGTTCGGGAAACTGAATTGATTTGGTTCTTCTTCCTGAAAAGTAAACGTACCCTGTGGCGTTATGGCCACTAGTGTTGTTGCAGATGAATGTTTTGATAAGCAGGTCGCTGTATGCATGAGCATGAAGACGCACATGCACTGCACAAGCAAAAAGGTTAAAGTAATACATATTTCTGCTGACCTCAGAGTGGTAGTGGCAGGACACAGCAGCGTGACAGAGTGATTTGTGTTTCATATAAACAGTCTTATAGTGGGTCTCTGTTATAACCACAGTACCGTGTGCCAAGGACGTTTAATTATACCGCTGTGTGCTTGGGAGGTTTAGCAGTCGTTACCAAAAACAATGCTTCTGTGTCCTCGTCATCGTCATGCTCCTCCTCAGTATTTTCTCTGTTTGATGACATCGGGAGAGGAGAAGGATTCTTGTCACGCTCAAAGCAGTTGGCCAGGAAGTCAGGGTCTCCTCCACACTCTGCCCACACTGAATTTGGTTTGATGGTGGAGTTAGGTGGTGCTCCTGCTGAGGACTGGATTGATAACACAAAACATCCACTTAGGCAATAGGAAATCTGCAAGATATAATCAACTAATTATATTTATGGACCCTTTTTTCTTACCGTCATCTGTGGTGATGTGGGTGATGACATTACAGATGTGATGAGAGAGGTTTCCTCTATGTTAGTGACCTCTCTCTCCAGTTCCCACTCCCGGAGCTCCTTTCTCAGACTTCTGACCTCCAGCTGTAGAGCCCCCAGCTCCTGCTGCTGTGCCTGGGCCGAAGCCTCCAGCTCAGCCCTCTGCTGGATCAGTGCCTTACCCTGACCCTCCATCACTCCTATCCTGCGTCGAAGTTCCTGGTTGATTCTTATCAACCGATGCTGCTGCATCTGGAGCTACAGTGGGGGAAATGTATTTTATGACTTCACAAAATGTGATCCGATTGAGTAAATCTATGTAAGTAGTGTCACGTGCAAGTATATGATGAGCTCTACTTGGTCTTAATCCTCACCGCATCAACATCTTCATTTCTTAGTGTCAGCTCGTGGTCTTTTGCCCGGATTTCATCCCTCTGCTTATCCACTATGTCTTTCAGCGTCATCATCATCTGCTTCTCCTTCTCTGACATTCCTGTTGGTATCATAAAAAAAAAAATGTGCGCTGCATTGAGGCATCAGTTACACCATGAATGTGTTTTTCGAAACAAATAATGTGTTAGGGTTAGGGTAATGCAGTACCAATTAATTTTGATGTACATGCTTTATATGCAGTGTCTGTGCACTGTGGCCCTGACAGTAAGCATAGCCGCAGCCACCATGAAAGTCTCACACAAGAGCTATATTTTTGTCTGCTTCAAAAATAGTCTCCTTTACAAGCTCCTGACCGCCTCTCTTCACAGCCTCTTCTTTTAGTGTCAACATGAAAGCGTGCAGCATGTTCTGTGCAATCCCACAGGACTAAATCAGGGAAATATGTGTGACATACAGTCAGTGAGCGCGCATATGGAACAGATGTGATAATTTGTACTGGATCTTTAAGCCAAGACCAAACTAATTATCCAGATTCATCACAAGATACTGTGCAACATGCATGGCAAGACTTTAAATAGCAACAGACATTTGGCCATGCTGTGTTGTCATTATGGTTATTTAACTATAATATACTATCATAACTGTATTATATACATACATATATGTACCGTGGATTGTTTTTGTTCATTGACATTGGTGCATTCCTGTGATACATGCCTATGGTCTATGTGACTGTAAAAAGTCGCACCCTGGAGCTCTGACAATGACACAGATACAAATGTCTGAAGAGACAAATGTGTATCGGCTCAGTGACAAAACATTTTTGTTATTGACCCATAAATCATCTTGACACCTCACAAACTTTTTTCCAATCAAACTCTGGCTGCTGCAGACAACGCACCCTCCGGTTTCTCCTGGTCTTCCTCTGTGCCGGGGGACTCTTTGAAAGGGAGGCTCACCAACAGCCTCTTGTTCTCTGCCTGAAGCTGACTGATTTGAGAGTGCAGGTCCTGGACTTCTCCCTTCCACACATCCTCCACGAGCTCCAACTCCTGAACACAGGAAAAGAAGTACTCGTTATGTGTTTGAAAATGGTGTGAGTGGACATGAGGGCAAGACACAAACTTCACTCCAATATCCATAAAATGTCATTGACACTTAATTGTGTTGTTATCAGACATTAATTGAGGTTGAAAATGTTGTAATGTAAAGTGTGAACTACATCACACATTGACTAACAGACTCCTAATCACAGCATCGTATAGTATTATTTCAGTCATAATGTCTACTTATCTATGACCATTACAATTAGTGTTATATTGATTAACTGATTCATTCATTGTTATGGTTTTTTGCTAGCGTGTGATTTGCTCCTTTTTTCTGTTGAATCATTATAAACTGATTACTTTTACTTCTTTCCCACTGTTGGACAGAGAAAAGTGAAATGAAAATGTCAAAACTCGTATCATTGTGCACCTGGGAAGGTAAATATGTAGGTCACAAGTGGCAGAAGACACAAACAGACAGACAGGTGAACAGACAGACAGGTAAACAGACATGGCGACAGGGACCTTCTGGTGCTTCCTCTCCTGCTTGTATCTGTCGCTCCGCTCCTGCCGCAGCCTATCCAGCTCCCCCCGCAGCTCCTCGGCCTCCTGTCCGGCGGCCCCTCGGCTCACCAGCGTCTCTAGCAGCTCCAGGACCCGAACCACTTTGGGCAGCACACCGACCACAGACTCGCAGCCGAACCTGTCGATGATCCGCTCGAACTCCTGCCCGAGCATCGCCGCTATATCGTAAACGTCCATGACGGTCAGCTCCGTCGCGTGTCTGTCCAGCGCTGACATAACGCGGGTTTCTGTCCTTTCAACGTCCGACATTCAACATTCAGCCTCTTCCCTCAAAAACTCCGGGTAGACTCACCTTTGCTGTGGAAAAACTAGTTTACGCAAGCCGACAGAAACGGGCGTGAACATGGCGACAACTTGTTTCAGTTTGTTGACGGTTACAACTTCGCTAACCTGTACTTTAGGTGCTGCGTTCAAGACCCACAACAAAACTCGTACATGTCACAGTCAGCAGTAACACCTCCCCTCAGACTAGCGCATGTTGAAGTCAGTGTATACATAATAAAGGTTAATCTGGGTGGCTGTTGCTTAATGACATTGAGCTAAACGAAAAGGAACAAATAGGACAGTAAAGAGCAGGTACATTTGCAATGAGGCGTATGGGATAGATATACTGGCTGATATGTACAGAGCTTTACTTAATATAGCAATAGAGTGAGCAATACGAATATATCGAAGCTTTAATAATGCAGTAATTTGATGATCATTATAAGGTTCGGTTCTGTGAATGACAGATCAACAGGGTTTCAACGTGAGGTTTGAAAAATATCCCATATTTACGATTGCTCCTGAAGGCATCAGCCCTCTCCACGTTGACTGAAATTTCCACTGCGCATGTCATGATATTCCTACCTTCTATGTCCTGCAATGATTTTAAAATATCCCAACACTACTTGGCACTTGAGATACAGGCAGCTTATAAGCAGTAAATACAAGTTTACATTTCAGTATTTATTATTTAGTATTCATTATAATGCTGCCATTGTAATGTCACAAAAAAAACTTGATTTGTTGTTAGGAATATAAAAATATGTAAAGCATATTTTGCTTGAATTCTTCGCCACCAATACAACTTATCGATACAGTCTTTGCATTCTTCATGAGCTCGGAACAAGACGAAGCAACACAATGGGACATTAAATCAAACATTTATTGTTCATTTGTTTGACATTTACACTTCTTACAATGAGAAACCACCATTATCTTTACTAAAATATATTAATAGATCTGAGTGTATAAAGACATTTCGTACAGAGGAAAGACGGAACATAAAAAGATGCATTTGAAGACCCTGTAAGAAAAGCGCCCAGAGACATAGAGGACTTGAACACCATAATCATTAACTAACCCTAAATCTCCACATTCAGCCTAAAAGAAGCGTTTGATAATTAAGGACGCCTACATCCAATATTTCTGCGCAATAATTAACTCTACCTATATACGTTAGGTGCTCCTCTACTAAAGGGACATTCAGGAGATGAGTGGATATAAATTATCCTTGATGCGTGTTGCACACTCCTTTACAGACTGTATGTCTTCACAGGTAATATTCAATGCATTAGTACAGTACATTTCAAGGCATCTGAGACAATCGTGTACTGTTTGAGAAAGAAAGGTGTTTTGCGCATAAGAGGAAAACGGTCCATCATAAAAAGGCAAAGCCAGAGGTATGTGAATCTTAGCAGTAACGTGGACACTCGTGACGTGATTCCCCAGTTTCCTTTACGGCGCACCACAACATAAATAGCATAGTGTACATTAAGAATAACGTGATGTGCTCTGTGATGAACGTCCAAAAGTAGTGTGCAAAATGGTTTTCCAAAGACTGATCAAAAAGAAGTACAGACATAGAAGTACAAGGTATACTGTCACTTTGTGACTATCATCAAGTTTTGTATCCTAAAAGCAGCGGTAATGCTCGATCATTTAAAATTTTTATGATGCAGAAAAAAAACCTCACACAGCCTAAAAATTACACCATTAACCTTTTTTTTGTTCTTATTGCAGTTAAAAACTGTTCTGCCTTGATGATGGCATGCGTACGTATCTTTAAAAAAAACAAAAAAAAAACAAACAGAGAGGGATAGAGACAGTATTTTTCATTTACAGGCATCAGGGGTCAAAAATCAGGCTTCCGGTCCATTTTGGCAAAACACTAAAACAAAAAAAAAAACAAAAAAAAAAAAGGAAATGAGAAAAGGAAAACAATGACACGCAGATTGAGGCAGAGGATTGTCAGCATAGAACTCAAAAGGAACGTTATGTTCGTAAAAAGGCGATGTTTCTCTGGTCCAATCATCCATCAGTGGAGCAGTTTCCTCCGCTGCTCAGGCATTATTTAAACTGCAACAGAGACAAATGAAGAGAAGATTCACCAACATGTCCAATCTTACGTTCTCATGCACAACACGTTGCCTTTGCGTCACCATCCTTACCGTGCTTTTGGATGGTATGTTGGGTTTTTGGGCCAACGCAGGTTTCTTCATGAGAGCAGGCTTGGAGGGTTTTGGTGACATGGTGCCAGGAGGCGCCGGCGAGGACGAGCGGACGCCGTTCCCCTCTTGTTCAAGAGGGACTCCTGCCAACTCGTAGTGCTTCTTCCTCAGCTCGCCCAAACGCAGGCGCTCGTTCTCCAGGTGACTTTCTAATTCCAGCACCTTCACCTGAGGGGGGGGGCGAAGAATCAACGTGTGGTCACCTGTGGTCAAAACTGTTTCTGCTAGTTCCAGCTGTTTCTGTGAGCTCACTGTTTCCACTGCATGACAAGCTTATTGACGTAAAATTGCAAAATAACCCAGGTCATTACAGAAGTAGTATAGCCTACATTTGATCTTTCAACGTTCAACAGCACTTCAGTTTTATCAGATAAGATGAAAAACTGATAATGAAACTCTTCCTAGAAGCATATTAATTATTCTGAACTCAATATTAAAGATCCAGTGTGCAGGATTTAAGGTCCATACACAGAAAAGTCACACCAAAGAAGTTGCTGCGACGAAGGCCGACTGTTGTGTCGCCTCGCGTCTCCCGTGTCTCAGCCAACAAGCTGCATAAAAAAAAATGTCGAGCCTTACCTGCGACTCCATTTCTTCCTTTCTTAACTTGATGAGGGACATCCCAGAGAAGTCCATGGTATCTGTGCACGATAAAAAAAAAAAAAAAAACAGGGTTATTAGACGCTTGTCAGAGTCTACAAAGATCTCGCGGTCAGGTCAAATTGTTCTCACCTTTCTCCTCCAGGTGCTCCTGGCCGGTCCTCGTCGACGCCACCACATTAGCTGCCATTTGGTTCACATGGCGAGAAGCCTGCTGGAGAGTCGTCAGCCTCGTACTGTTACGATCTGCCTTAACCTGAGTGCAGAGGAGGACGCATGGGTGAAACACTAAACCGGTTTAGACACTGAACCTTCAAACCCATTCACAGAAACTGCACCGTCAATGTGATACTATAAAAAAAAAAAAAAGTCTAGTGAGTCTAGTGAAATAGTCTGAGATGGTTAATTTGCTCTCATGTGGAAACACTTCCAATTCAGGCCTTTGAGTATATTTCTACAGTAGTTAAGTAAAACAATGTTTTATCACTGCATCTCTCTTTGAAACGAGACTTTACCTTTGAGGCAGCAACCAGCTGTGCCGTGCTAGCAGCAATCTCGTGGGAGCAGACAATCAGCTCTTCATATTTGCCGGTGTGCAGCACCACCTTATCGGCAGACTCCCTGTGAGGAAGCAGGTAAAGACACAAAAGCACTTCAGTTCACCTAATCACAAAGGGTGTCGTTTTGCACACCGGCTAAAACTGAAGTCCCTCCACTGCCTTCAACTTGTAACAAAATCCTGCAGCAACACATCATAACTCTTTGAGATTTTTTAAAATTCATTTTGTAATACTTTTAAATTACTTTAAAAAGGCCATGTCTGGTTTGGTGCCTCCCTAAATCTCTTTTATCTTATTTCACTATTCAGGTTTGACTCAATTTGCCTCCTTGCGTCATACTTTTTGTTGCCGCTATACTTATATTTGTAATTGCCACTGTAATGTCATGATATAAGCCGACTGTCATGTACGACTTACACCATCTCTGTGGCTCCCCATCCCACAGCCTTGGCAGCAGAGATGAGTCCCTCAGTCCAGCGCGAGTTTCTGGCGTAGAACTCCTTAATGGTGGCTGCGCCCTTAACGAGCAAAAACAACAAGCACTGTCAGTCCCGTTTGTTGTTTTACTGAATGGAACAGAACAGTTTGATCCGAGAGACAAAAGCTGTTGGACTCAAAAAAAAAACAAAAAACAAGCTGCTAGTTTCTAGAGTGTGACTCACCCTCCCACCCTCGACAATCTCCTTTTGCAAGTCTGTGGATGCTATGATCAACATGCGGATGGCCTGCAGAAGAGTGGACGACAACAGGGAAGCAAGAGATTAAAAATAAAAAAAACACACATTTGTACATCAGGGTGTTAATCTGAGGCAGGATACGTGTTTGGTGGATTGAGGAGAAATCGCATATTGGCTGAAACGCATCAAACTACGGTACCTTCATCAGGTCTGTGCAGCTGAAAAGGATTCTGTAAGAGAGAGAGAGACGAAACAAAATGTTCAGTGATTTCGAGGAGGTGGCCTTTTTCTTCAGGTGACACGACTCACAGGAAGGAACAGGCTGACACGGAGGATGACGGGTGATTAAGACAGAGGATGCATTTTGGCATCGCGCTTTAAAAATGACAGTTATAGTCTGATGAGGATTCTGATTTTAATTCAGATTTAACGAACGGTTCATCTTGTTTCAAGCTGATGTTCAACTATATTAAATAAAGTCCCAAAAGCGAACAAACCTTTCATTAACCTCCAGTTTTATTCCTGTTGTGTCCTTTCGTGCCTGATTCATCATTTCCTAAAAGACAGAACGACACTTATCAGTGACAACAGAAACAATAATGACAGGTAAAAATCATTATAAGTGAGATTTAAACCACTTACATCAATCCTGCGGACTGCCTCCTCAATAGCCGCTGATGTCGCAGCCATTTCCTTATCGACCAGATCTCCCAGCTCTTCCTGACGAACGTCCGAGCCTTTTGGCCGCAGCTCCTAAAAGTCACAGGAGGGAAAAGTGATTTGAAGGACTGGAGGAAAGTGCGAATAAAAACAGGTATTAAACACATCACCGGTGAAAACTGAGTCACAAATTCTGGAGCTGTTTGCATGTGCCTTCTGTGGATTTCTTCTTTTTGTAGAGGGAAGCTAAAATAGTTGACGCATCAGTAATCCGACATCCACTGACAGATTATTTTTGGCCTCCTTGGTAGCAAAAAAAAATATACCATTAAGGCTTTATCTCACATTAATGTTGGTTTGCTAATGGATGTTTATCTCACTTTCCCAGAAACAAGCAGCAGTAGTAGCAGCAGGATGTGTTTAAAACATAAAACTGCTGAATAAACAGCTGCAGCATCGTCTTCTTTGTTTGCAGCAAACCTGCATTATATAACTGCACACAGTGATTAGAGAGAGATGGAGCTGTGGCTGTCTTGTAGAGATGCAGCGCAGGATGACGATGGCCCGTGGTGGAGGCAAGGTATTATTTGCAATCGTTTTTCAATCTAGCATTAAACAGTGGCCCTGGTAGTTTTGGAGTACATCAAATAAAAAAACATACATATAATCTGTGTGAGTGTCTCTCACCTGGCCCAAGTGCAGGATCTTTTGAATGACTACGCGAATGGAGGCTGGGTCTGCCCTCTGGAGGGTGGTCTTGCTCTTTAGGTCCTTAAAGAACTGCAGGCTCTCGGTGGCACAGCCTCTGCAGTTCTCCGTCAGTCCTGCAGGGTGTAAAAGGGCAGTGATCAACCGTCGGCAATAACGCTGCATACGTTTAGCGACACTTCAAAGATGGATTCAATCTGAAACTGTCGAGATATATATATATACACACACACAACTGAGATGTGGCTTTAAATGTGGAAGTTTAGGCCGGAGTAATACTGAAAAAGCAACAAGCGTAACGGGTGTAATGCCAGCACAGTAATCTGTGATATTCCTTACGGTCTGCGTGGTCAGTGGGCGCCATGTGTGCCGTGGCGCTGCCGTTGATGATTGTATCCGCAGCCAAGTGGGAGAATTGGGTCAGAGCCCTCAGCAGCCCTCCAGCATCTGGTTACAAGAGCAAAAACAGTAAGAGAGCAGCCGGCCACACTCACAAACACACTACGAGCTGCCATGAGGTCGGCGGGATCATGTTGAATCAGAAGCAAACTTACCGCCCATGTTACTCAGATAATCAGCATGGCCCTTCTTCACTTTGTCTACGGAGCCCAGCGCGGACTCCGCCCGACTTATGAGGTAATCTGTGTTTGGACAGATAGAGGATTTTAAAAAAAACAAACAAAGACAAGACAAGATATTGCTTGTGGTCAACTAGCCGGGGTCGAGGTTTTTGTAACACTCGATTTAGCTTTTTTCAACGTTTTTTTTAACATTTCACGTTTTTTTTGTTGTTAATCTGTTCAGTTTACATCTGTGTGAAATTACAGTCTGACCTGGAGAACTGGTGCAGCGGACATGGAGGGGATCATCCAGCTTAGCCACCGCATCTTGGATGATGCTCTCCGCCTCTGCGACGGTACCCTGCAGCAGAGCGAACTGCTCCTCCAGAAGCTTCTGCTTCAGCTGCTCCTCCTGACTCGACTACACGAATGCACACGCAAACAGACATTGAAATAGGACATGCGCATGTCTGACGTTTCATAGACGTCGTACTGACATACAAAAAAAAAATAGATTGTTGATGTTTTTGCATTATTCCTGCGGTATTTATCCTTCATATTGTCACAACTGTGTAGTCTACCTTTGTACAATAAGGAAAAACTGTTTCAAGACTTGTTCCTTTCTTCCTCTTCATGTTGGTAGAATCAGATGGTAGTGCGTTAACCAGCTCAGACGCATATAGTTATCACAGATAGTTTTCTAAAATGCCTCGAAAACTGAACATGAGTCATAATCCTGATTGAGGGCGAGTCTCAACTGCGCTGTATTATCTTCGGCTTGCAATTCATGCAAACACAGTCATTGTAGAAAATATGCATACTCATCCTCGGGATATGTTCTGTGTTTTTTTTAATAGTATTTATGCACACTGGTAATGTGTACTTTAATCATGAAGGCAGACCTAAAATACTGCTGAATACAACTAAATGTACAGAGCGGAGACTCGACTTTGCCGAGCTCAGCTCGACTGTCCCGACTGACCTTCTCCTGCAGTTTGCCTTGCAGCTCTCCCAGCTCCCTGCCGCTTCTTTCTCGCTCCAGCTGAAGCGACGACTGCTGCGCCTGCTGCGCCTGCCGCAGGGACGACAGCTCCGCCTCCTTCTCACTCACAGATCGCATCAGACGCTCCTTCTCTGCCTGCAGAGCCGTCATTGAGCTGGTGACTTGCTCCGACGCCTAGGCAGGAGGGAAAAGAGCGGTGAGGGCAGCCAGAGGAGGCAGACGGCCGATGAGAGGTCCAAATACTAAATGATGGTGACACGTCATCAAGGTCGTTGCCGCATTTAACATCCCAGGCGCGCACTCACCTTCTCGCTCGTCTGCAAAGTCCCCTTGATGCGCGTCACTTCTGCCATCTTCTCCTCCAGCTCTCTCCTCAGTTTCTCCATTTCAAACTTCTGCTCTTCCAGCTGCAGTGACACCGAAACAACAATAATCAACAATAAAACTAAATTTAACAATATTACTGACATGCAGCTACCCGTTTTTCAAAAGCAAATCATCGGAGAAACCAACCTTCATGTCAGCCTCCTGTTTTATTCGATCGATCTCAAACGACAGCTGCTGTTTGGTCCTCTCCACCTCGTCCTGGGTCTGCTGGGTGGCTGACAGCATCTTCACAGTGTCTGCACTCTGTCGGCACATTTACACATTTGGCGTTACCACACACAGCCAGATGCCAACATCAAACCTCTCCGGACTGGTCTGAAGTCCGTCTGTACCTTCCGGAGCAGTTCGGCATGGCTGGCCACCAGCTCTGTGTGCTTCTCCTTCAGCTTATTGTACCGCTGCTCAGTGGCCTGCGATCTTTCTGCACAACAAAGAGAGACGACAGCGTTGTTGTCTGCACCCGATCACATTTTGTCAATGGCACATGACAGAGTGTGCCGACTACATGGCTTACTTTCTGCTTCGATGAAGGTGGTCTGTATGCCCTCGTGTTCTGCGTTACGGCGACGCGTAGCCTCCAGCTCCATGCGCAGTTGCTCGTTTTCCACGAGGGCGCGTTGTTTCTGAGCGCGCTGCTCTTCTAGTTCGGCCTCCAAACTGTTGATTTGGGACTTGAGCTGTGTGATGTAGCGTTGAGCCTGCAGAAGGGGAAAAAGCGAGATCAGCACCTCAGGAATAATCTACTGGTGTTATTGCAAACAGAGGCTGTTCAATATTATTTAATATTCACACACACACACACACACACACACACATAAAAATGTCAGTTTCACAAGATTAATTTATTACAAAACACGTCATGTTTTGATTCTGGCCAAATCTCATCTCCTAATCTTTAAACATACAAGAGCATCTGCAGAGAAATGAGGACGCCCAAAAAAAAAAAAAAAAAAAAAAAAAAAAAAAAAGGGTTAAAAAAAAAATTT
>OMLP01017639.1:33915-48669 GCA_900302685.1 Spondyliosoma cantharus | reverse complement strand
ACATTTCACCTTGGTACCGAGGACAACATGAAGGGAAGCGAACACAGGAGAGAGTGAGAGTGGGGTGCAGAAGAGGAGTTCAGTGAGTGTAGTGGATGAGTCAGCAGTATCGAGGAGCTCTATGACAAGAGAAATATTTATCTGTTAGAGAAACACGACTCCCTCCAACACACCACAGGTTATAATTAAAAGATTTTCAACCAACGTGCCGCTTAATCGGAACATATCGCAGCTCGACGAGTCTTCGGATCTGTTAAACGACTTCAATCGGAAGGCGGTAAAAGAGCCGCACGATGAAGTTCATGGGGGGGGGAAATGCCGAACGTCAAGCCAATCAGGATCTGGGAGTGTTTCCTCGCACTGCCCCACTTCATTTGCATGTTGCCTGGTGGATGGATCCATGCAGCTGAGCAGTGGTGACTCCTTCCTCCCCTGCTGCTGCACGCGACATCCGACAGTCACGTAGACGAGGAGGACGCCTGTCAGAAGCAGTGAACTGAACTAGCTCCTCCGCTTTCTGAATATCCTGGGAGCTTTAAACGACACTTAGACATTTATCTTTTACACACAACATGCCGAGTTGAGCGTTTGTTGAACAGCGTGGAAGTACTGAGGCAACGAGTTCTAGTTCTGAAATCAAAACCGCGTCTGCTCTAGCGCTTAGTAGCATATACGCTGCAATATTAAAGGATAAGTTCACCCAAGAATGAAAAATCAGCCATCGTCTGCTGAGCCTCGCGCCGATGGAAAATCTGTTTCTGGAGCTACACAGCAAAAGCAGAGTAGCAGCGTTTTCCTAAACAGCTGAAGTAGACGGGGACTTGTTTTATAAAATCAAAATCGACGACTAACAAACAGAAAATAGCCTCATGCGTCTCGTCCAGGATGAGTCAGGATCTCAAATTGATTAGAAAATACTTAATTCACACCCGTTTCAAAGCTGAAATCTTCGCTGTAGCAGCTAAGCTAAAGGTTAGCGCACAAGCTCGACCTCGCGTCAAGAGTCCGAATATCGTCTTTTTCAAACGTATTCAGGATCTCTGGGCCTCTGGAGACCTGGAGCTGTACGGAGCCATTTTATATCTGTTGTTTTCTTTTAAAAGCTACTTCAGTTCTTTAGGAAACGCCGCTCTGTTTTGCTGTGATGCTCCAGAACTGTTTTGTGGACCCGACTTTCCGTCAGCATCAGGAGCGGGTAGATAAAGACCGATACTTTTGTTTTCTATTTTTGGGTGAACTTATCTTTCACGCGTCTGATTATGATCCCATATAAAAAGAGGACAGACGAGACAGGCCGCTCAGCTCCACCTCTTTGCTTGCCCTTATAAAACATTGACAGAGGAACACACACGCCCAGCGTAGGAAACGTTCAGCCAATCGAAGATAACGCAAATACTCAAAGTGCTGTGAGTCTGAACTCCGGAGCAGCTGTTTCACGGTTTGTTTAGTTACTCAACCTCCTTTGAGTCTCACGTTTCCCAGTCAGACCGAGGCGTGTGCTTCGCTTGAAACAGCAACTTTTCACGACCCGCTGGTTCGTCTTTTAACGGGGTTTTCTGGCATTTCGGTCAACAACACTCGTCTACAGAACATATCGTATCTCACTGGTGTGTGTGTGTGTGTGTGTGTGTGTGTGTGATGGCGAGGAGCGTGGGTAAGTTTGCAGATGTGGTTAAGAGCCAGAAACCACAAAGCACCTGTTGTTGTAGGAAACAAACCTCATTCCTTCAAGCGCACACGTTCAAATCGAGAAAAGAAAAAAAAAAAAAAACAAAACTTAAAAGCTAGTTTCTTTTCCTGTTTTCTAACATGGTTTATCCAACGAGGATGGCTAGAAATGTTTGTAATGGAAGAAAGGCGGCCAAACAGGATGGACTAGATCAGCACGATGGACAGATCTGAGCGAGGAATGAATGGTGTCACCACACAGATCTGTGTGGACTTCATCACGCTCCACGGGTCAAATCTCTGAGAGGTGACCTTTTTAGGAGATGCTGATCTTTGAGGCAGCTCATGCGCCTCTGAGATGATGCTGCTGCTGTTGGCTCATTTTCTAAAAATAAAAAAAATTTAAAAAACAACACATCTGGTGTATAAAAACTAGGGAATGTACATTTCGCCTTGTGCCAAAAGCTGGCTGGCTTAAGCTGAATCTTTAGGAAAGACTCTCTTTAATCCAACATTTTCAAACAATTAATTCCCAGAGTCAACTTGTTAATTGGAGATGTGGCCTATGCGGTACACTGTGATCACCGCGCACACACGCACGCACGCACGGTGCCACAGCAGGCCTGAATAAAAGCGCAGGTTTGTCTGAAAATCCACCACCACCACAACCACACATGACAAATCATCCCTGTCGTTTATTCTGGATTTATATTTTCTTACCTGCTGCTTGTCAAAATGCTCCCTCTCCGCTCCGAGGTTGGCCTCAACCCGCCTGCTCTTCACCCGTGTGGGCACCTGTCTTATGCTGTTCATCCTCCTGGTGTTTCACAACGAACTGTTCCAGCGAGAATAAAACACATATATCACAGCGTTTCTTCTTCTTCTATCTCGTATCCAGACTCCGGACTTCTTCTCTCTGTGTGTGTGTGTGTGTGTGTGTGTGTCACCGACAGGCATCTCCACACGGCGGCTTCATTACTCGGTGATGCGTCGCGGCTGAAGGAGGAAGAGCAAATGAGCGTGTGCGCCTCGTATTACGCGCTGGGATCCTCCCCCAAGGTGGAGGAAACCATCATCATCATCATCATCATCATGTCCTCTGCGAGCCGACATCCTCCCACACCGCATGACAAGCGTCGCCCCATCTGTGTTTATCACACTACAGGTATGACAAGTGTGTTTGATTAAATCAGCTTCTCCCTTTTTTCTTCTCCGTCTCTGCGCCGTCCTCCTGCGCACGGTGACGTCACTTCAATGAACTCACTAGGATTACTTCACAGGGTTTATTTATTTATTTATTTGTTTGCTTATTTATTTATTTTTGGTTTGTTTTAATCCCGAGATTGCATCTAGCTTTAACGATAAACAGCCCATTGGCATGAACCAGGAAGTGAAGCTCGGAGAGGATGAGTCTCACATTTGGTTATACTGCTGTGACACAAAGGGAAACGTGAGTCAGGCCTTCACAACTTTACAGCTTCGTGCAGGCTACTCATTTTATTGGGCTCTATAAACTCAGAAATGTCATGTTTGATAACAGATTTAGGACCGATATAGAATAAATATATTTACTTTTCCCACAACTGAATAAACAAGGCTGTTCTCAGAGGAAAATGAGGCTGTTTGAAGCTAGGAAAGGTGGCGGGGTCCGCCACAGTTGTCCTTTAACGTAACAATATCAAAGTTTTTCACGTAGATATCTGTTAAGTCACCATCTAGTCTAGTGTTTCGAAAACTGTGACTAACTTGACCTGATTTTCCAGCGAGTGGATAATGACTGGATTTTTATTTTTTGGGGTGAACTGTTCCTTTAAGTTGAATTAACAGTGTTCAAAAGGCGTCTTTGAGGGTAGCTGAGTGCATTGGGTGTCAGAGTCACAGGAGAGAGAGTTTCTGTATAGTGCAGGAAGCTGGTCGTTAGTTTATTTGAGTGGACTCCATTTTTTAAAACTAGTGTCAGCTGCTGTTACTGTTAGCTAATGCTAACTTAGCAGAGTGGATCGAGGCGCTGAGACGAGGCGCTTTGGTCCAACAGCGTTAAACGATTTAAACATGCCACATCACATCACAACCTGCTTGCAAAAAGTGAATACATGCACATTTCTTTTTTGAAATAGAGCCCCTTTAAGCTGCTACAAATGTCCAGTGTACATTTCTCATAAATTCACTCTTATATAAAACTGCAGCGGCTTTAAAAAAAAGTCAGCGATGGTTGTGATTCATCTCCTGTCATTTGGATTTATTAAAGGACATCAGCACATTATAATAGACTTCGCACTCAATTCACTTTTATTTCCGTACGTCATTAAGTCACCAGCCCCCTTAAATCCTTCTATCTTTTTTTTTTTTTTCTCAAACCATGCAGTGTCTCGAGCTTTGCCCAACTTGATCAGTATGACCTGAGGTATGCGGACTAACTTGTTTTGTCCGTCCCAGTCAAGGCCTCTTCCGTCTTTTATCATCTTAAAACTATCAGGAAACAAACCGGTTCAAACTATAGAGATACAAAATAAACAGCCGTCCTTTCGACAAAGCAGACGCGGATTGATTTTTACGTCGTGCTGATCATGTCGAGTCGGGTAACAAGCTTGTCAGCGTTGTTTCCCCACAAATGCAGCTGAGGTGAAAGTTCTTCGGCCTCTCATCGTGCATCTGTTTGACAGCAGACTGGGATGAGAAGAAAACTCCCACTTCAGTTTTTTTTTTTTGTCAGTCCTCTTCAAGGTTGCACGACTGGAATTTCATGTTCGTTGCGCTGGGTGGAGCTGCGACCGTGATGTTTTGTTCCCAAGTATGCAGGTGAAGGAAACAAAAGATGGGACAACAGGAGCAGGTAACAAAAAGGACGCGTTTGACCTGCAGGCCAAACTGGCTCTTTCACATTTTTCCACCCGGGTTCAGCACACGCCATTCTCAACCAGCCTCTCGACTGGCAAGAGGGGGCCCCGAGTCACATCCATGGATAACCTACTGAGTGACAGCCCAGGCATGTGAAAAGATAATTGATGTTGAAAATGTGTCCCCACAGTTGCTTTTGTGTGAGATCAGCGGCTGTTGTAACCTTTCCGTACTGCTTTCGTGGCCTTTTTGTATGAGAAGAGGCTCCACAAAAAGCTGGCCCGTCATTAAAATCCTCTACTAGGGTCACCTGTCTCACTTCCAGACACATGCTGTAGTGTGTCCACCTTTCCCAAAACACTAAGACGTAAAGATTTTCTAGTCCACGTCTCTCGATGACATGTTTTGTAGACACTCGTGCACTCGTTTCGCTTCACTCCCACAAACCTCCCTGAAAGTCACTCTGAGCAGAACGATCACTCAGAGCTGACTCGGGGACGAACGGGCTTTCACGTGACGCAGTTTTTCCAAACACACCAGCATTTTCAGATGTTCTCCACTAGACAGCAGCAGAGGTTCACGAACTGACGGTGACTGTGAGCTCCCTCACAAACAGCGCTGGAATGCAACTAAGCGCTCGACTCAGGTATGATTTTGAGGGACTTACTGTTATGTTACTTTGTACTTCTGCTCCCTTACATGTATGTGACAGCTTGAGTAACTATTACATAAAAAAATCCCCATTACTAATATATCAAATATAATGAATTCATAAATTATGATGTATAATTATGGACAAATTATGGACTCGTGTTTCGTGTGGATGCACAACAGTTCACTTGATTCACATGGAAAAAAAACTGTAAACAATCATATTTAAAGGAGTGATTTGTGAGAAATGGGTCGAATTCAAAAGGTAGCTCCAAAACTTTAGGGGGCAGCATAACCACATATATGCTGTAGGGCTATTTTTGTAGGATAATCAAGAAGCGGTATTATAATTTCTGCGGCAATCAGTTTGACACTCGGCAAGACAATCTTCACAGTCCACTCTGGGTTTATGTCTTTCCCATCGTAAAAACGTGAGAAGTAAAAAAAAAGTAATTAGGATATAAGCAGACAACATTGTGGTCACATGACAGTTTTGCGACTAAAGTTCGCCTCAATCACAATCGTCTTGGGCGGTGCTAAGCCCAGGATGCACTCAGGGCAAATAAAGTCAGGGGGCACTTGTTTTTCACATTGGGGGAGATGAGCCCGGGGATTAATATGGCGAAATCATTGCAAAAGAAAAGGTAAGACCTGCTAACGTGTTTGGGTTCATGCTGTTGGTGACCAGATCAGATGTAACTTTCAGCGTTTCGGTTGCGAGATCAAAAGTTGTCGTTTCCTGTTACGATGATCGCCAACGTGGTTCAGCCGCCTTCCAGCGAACGCGGCTGGACACCAGAACGAGACTGATGCTGGGTTTGAGTCACACCGACTCGGACCAGGACTTTTTGACTCATCGTCTCTCCTTCGTGTCGTCGTCTTCTAGACATCACACTTCACGAACACAGATCACAGCGTGACACAGAACGGACTCAGATTCAGATTCCCAGAATAATACATATGCATCCAGACTCGTTTGAAAGAGAAATGAGCCGAGAATACAGTTTTCACGGAGTTGGTGTAGTTGGTAATCTGTACTGGACATCTGGTTCGCTGTTACTACCGTTCAGATGGAACGACCCACGCTCCTCAGCGCTCACGTGAACAGGTTATCTCAGCGATCGTGCTGCAAATAAAATCTGCCGTGAATAATAGAATGGGAAATGATTCTGTGTGTGTGTGTGTGTAAAAAGCCACATCACACTGTACAGCTCACACGCCGCGTATCGGAGGTTTCAAAAGTCAAAATATGAGTTCAAATAAATCATTAGCTCTCGTGAATTATTGTAAACCTTATACATCTTCCACACCTGCACAGACACTCACCGAATGCTTCCAAAGACATCCACGCAAGAAATCTGCGCACATGCACAATGCAGTGAATTCATAAAGGAAGCCTCTGCGGAACTTCACAGCTTTGAATGTCAGCGAGTGCACTTAAAATAAAGCAGTATAGTTTCATTTTGAGGTTTTACATTTTTGTCCGCCTCAGCAGAGCTGATTCATAATGCCTCCCGATAATGGCACTGGTCTTCCTGTGAAAGTTATGACTGATGTGATTCAGTAAAAATATTTCCACATCTGACAAAAGGTTTACTTCGCACCTCTGCAACTTCTTTGTGTCATTGCTGTTTGACAGATACATTTGCTCCCCTGTCTCACTGTCGTATTTCTGGATGCTCTGGTGCGACTTTCCCCCTTCATCACAGAATGATGCCACCACCACCACCACCACCACCTGCCTTTAACGTAGGTGGAGATGAGGAGTGCTTGTCACGCATGAATAACCTCAGCGTCAGTCTGACCAGGCCACAGCATCCTGTGGTTTATTGCTGCTACTGCATTTTCTCACAAGTTGGGCCGAGTTTCTCAGAGCTAATAACAGTTCCAGCTGAAACAAGAAGTCAATCACACATGCAAATTAAATTATGTTCCTTGTTCTCAAAATAAAGACGTTTTCTTCCTGTGGAAAAAGAAAAAGGGTATTAACACCCTGGCGACGGCGCTGCGCTTGGCTGCTGAGTCTTTATTCGAAGGGATCGTTTTTAATTGAAGCTTTAATGAGAACTGATGAGTGTAACAGTTACACATGCACAGGTATTGTGCCACTCTGATAGGAAAGAGATCAACACAACATCCTTTGGAATTAGTGCCAACTCAATATCACACCAAAAGCAGAAGTCACATGCTTCTGAGAATACCACAAACCACAAGCCCTTTTTTCTTTAAAGAAGGCTCGCAGCCCTCGGGGCGTTACTTTGTCACTCTGCAGCCAGCGAGGCAGCACGTAGCTCAACATGAAGTGCTATTTCAACGGGACTCTGCTGATCAGCGTGCTCCCTCCGCTGTTGATGACAGAGTTTCTTCTGGGAATCCTCGGAAACGGTTTGGCTCTTTGGATCTTCTGCTTCCACATGAAGCCGTGGAAGAGCAGCACGGTGTTAATCTTCAACCTGGCAGTGGCTGACTTTCTGCTCAACATGGCTCTGCCTTTCCGTGCCAGCTACTACATCGCCGAGCTCAACTGGAAGTTTGGAGGCGCCTTCTGCAACATCTGCCTCTTCATGCTGGCAATGAACCGCAGTGGAAGCACCATCTTCTTGATGGCCATCGCTGTGGACAGGTACATGCGCGTGGTGCATCCCCATCACCCCATCAACTCTTTGAGCGTCCACAAAGCCATGTGTGGGGCACTCGCGCTGTGGATGCTCAGCATCACAATGTCAGCTCACGTCTTCACTTTGACACACAACACAACCTACTGCGAGAGCTTCATGGTTGAGACTGAACCCCAGCGTAATCTGAGCTGGCATAAATTTGCGTTTCTCATCTCCTTCTTTATTCCTCTGGCTGTAATTCTCTACTGCACCGTCCACATTATCGTCTACCTGAGGAGGAGACAGATGGCCCAGCAGGCGAGGATTAAGAGGGCTCTGTGCTTCATCACAGTCGTGGCGGTGCTCTTCATCATTTGCTTCCTCCCAAGCAACTTCATGCAGCTGCTGATTTGGATCAGGACCCAGCAACTGGCCGACAGCCTCTCCGCATCTGAAGTCTGCTCTGCCCTGGAAAACCCAACCAACCTGTTTTACATCGCCATCAGCCTGACCTATCTCAACAGCGCGTTGGACCCTGTGGTCTACTACTTCTCCAGCCCTACCTTCAAGAACTTCTGCAGGAAAGCTCTTCACCTGCCAGTAGAAACCTCTGAAAGTACAGAGAAGAGAATTCGAGAAACGGGCTCGCAGTCGCTCAGCCAGCTGTGATCACAGAGCAGAAATAAAGGAAGTCATCGAGGCAGCTCAGCGCTGTCGCCTCAGACTGTCATGCAAGTGCAACAACCAACATGTTGCCATTTTACTTATCTCACTTATTTTAAGTTATCCAGCATATATTTACTGCACTTTTTTTTTTTTAGAGATTAATTGTACTTACAAGTTGTTTTCTTCTTTGTAAAATGACTGCACTGTTCTCAATATTTCTTTTGCAATAGTAATACTTCTGTTGCTGCCAAAGCTCGACTCTTTATCGTTGATTTTCATGCTTATGAATCTTATGGAAAAACATAACGATGACGAAAAATATCACGCAAATGTCTCGCGGCTTTCTCAGGTGATATGTGATCATAATGATACAGAGTCATCTGGTTTTCCTGTGTTAATTCAAAGTCTTTGCGGCTGTTACAAGTAATAAAGATATTTATCTTCGCTATATGCTTCATGTTGGATTATTTCATTTGCCCAACAGTTAACATGAAGTCAATGCAAGCTCTTTAAACGGACTCAGTGCACGGATGTAGCGGCATGAACAAATTCCATCAAGGGTTCACATTTAAATACTCAAATCCTGGTGTCACTGCATTGACAGCAAGGTTTTGGCAGTGTAAATGTTATACAGCTGTAGATAAAAATGCACAATAAGCAGTCTTGGCCTTGTGTCTTACATATCGAGTAAAAAACGCATGAGTCAGTGAGGATATAAATTCTTAAAAAGTGGATGTTTACTTGTTATATGTGGTGGTTTTAGCAGCTTTATCTGACGATGTCTATGACACAGTTAATCAAGTACTCTAGTTTCCTTGAAATCTAGTCCACACCACAAACACCTCCACCCCAGATATTTAGGTAGGGTAATTTAGAAAACCATCAGCATTATTTCCTTCTATTCCGAGTAAATTAACACAACGTGCATATAACTGCCTCAAGTAATAACCGGATTAATACACAAATACTTATATATCTCTACTACACATACAAGCAACAGAGGACACATGAAAACGGTTTGATGACGCATGCAGTCGACATACCGACACGAAATTAATTGCAAATCCACAATTCGTGCTAAACTAAAAAGGTGGAGTCACGTTTCAGTGATGGGCATGAATCATATTGTTATGATTATACAGGAGCTACACTGCCAGGTAATGAGCCGAGTTATCGTTTCACCATTATTTCTAGAAGTTATTATTAACTTCAGGCTTCCGCTACACGTTTATCATCATCATCATCGTCTTGAAAATTCAAGTGAATTTGAAAAAGGGAAGTAGGCTCACTAGTTTAGAAATGGTGTGGCAATGACCTTCTTCTCTGAAATGAGATTTGGCCCTTCTGTGTATGAATCTAAAGCTAAAAAAAAAAAAACATCTGCTTGATGTACGTACGGGATTTTCCTTTTCCAAATATAACCTCAAATGTGACCAAGTTTTAATTTGAGCAACAAACTGCACTGAGATGCTTATTCTGTTGATAATATGTATTGTTAGCTAGTGTGGTTGGCAGCTTCCTCAGACAAATACCATGTGGGTACCTGTATGACTCCCTTAAGGGAAGTAGCTCTTTAGAAATAAAAATGATGTCAAGTAGTACCCAAAAAGTAACCCTCAGATGCGGTTACCAAAGGTTGTGATTTGTGACCATGCAGGGCATTTTCTGCTGAATCACATACAAGTGAGTAAGTGAGATTTTAACATCGAGGAAAAAAAAAATAAAAATAAAAAATGGCAGTTTAATATGTAATGGAGTGCAGCGTACGAACGTTTTTGTTCACTTTAATACTTAATTCTTTCATTAACGTCTGTGTATGCAGCATAACAAAATTAAAAATACACAAGCATCTGTGAAATGTAGTCAAAAAGGCAACAACAGAATAGATAATTATTTTATCTGGCGCAGTATGAAATCCCCCTCCAACCTCACCCACCACACACACACACACACACACACACAGAATTCCTCTACACAATCTATAATGAAAAGAGTTTAAGATATTACATGAACAGTTAAAAGATAGATGTCAAGTGCAAATGTTGCATCTCAGCCCAGGACAGACCAAGTAAGAATACATAAATATGGCTGAAGAAATAATGTCAGTTCATCCCGAAACTCCATTTTGCATGTTGAGAAACTCCTGAAAAACAAATTAAAGTAAATTAACAAGTCTGATTATTAATCATTATATTACAAAAATGAGAACGTGATGATGGTGAGAAAGAAAAGGTACACAATCTGAACAAAAAGATGAATCGGACTTCTCATAGATTCATTGTCATCAGAACCAAAGTTGATTATACAGATACAGATTTTTTCTTTTTAACAGCTTCGGTTACCTTCAGACAGCTCGGTGAAGGTGAGCCGTTTGTCAGCGTTCGCCCTCGTTGATGCTCTCTGTGTTTCATGTACTCGCGTGCCAGTGAGTCGGCATCGTCCTGACTGAAGAGCAGATTAAAATAATTTGATAAAAAGGTCAAATACATACAGTGGGCTTATGTCCAAGAGTTGAAAAATAAATCATATATGAACATCTAAGCAGTTAAAGAGCAGCATTGATGAATTCAAACTCAAAATAGTTGGTCTGTTCCAAAGAAACCACGGCTCTGCTGTCGGGTGAGAAATCTGACGCAAAACTGACAAAATGCAGTTTAATATATTGTGTCTGGGCAAAACTCTAAGACCACCTGTACCTGTGCATATAAACTCCCAAACATAAACTGTACCATAATGTAAAAGCTTAAGTACACAATTCTAGAAAGATAGTTAATTATCGTGTGTCATTCCCAGGCTGCAAAATACTGACGCTTTTCATCCTTGACCCAAAGATCTTTCTAATCTTTGTCTGCTTGAGCTTCAAACACAATATCAAAGGTCAGAGAATTAAAAAAAAAAAAAGGTGTCCCTCCCTTTTTTTTAGTCACATGTTGTGTAGATATACATACTTGCTGTATTTGTGCTATATCGTAGCCAACTGTGAATGAACAGCTGAACAAAAAAAAACCTACCAGTTCTGGCTGATCAGGTAGTCCACCAAGTCTTTCACCTGGTTAGGTTGGCCAGTCGACACAACGAGCTGCTTGAGATGCTTGAAGTGTTTGGTCTTCAGCAGTTTCTGGTGCTGTCCACTCTCGCTAATAAATGTTAATACAGTCTCTCTGACCTGAGGAATCATGGAGGGAATATAGTTTCGTCATTCAATATTGTAACAGTACAATCAAAAGAAATATCCCCCCCAAAAAAAAATAAAAAAAATAAAGTGCAAATATGTTTAAATGCACGAGACAGACATCTCTGTGGGCTACATTTGTGTTTACACTTCCAACCTCATCTTTAATATCATTGCACCATCAGACCCATTTCACAGCTTCCTGTTTAACAGCTTTGCTGATGCCGGAAAAAAAAAACAAGTCAACACGCTCAACTACGAATGTGTTTCTATAGCAACCGTAGGTATGATGTACTGTGGCAACGCTTAAAAGAAGCAGAAACAGCTGTTTGAAGGGAAGTGCTGACAGAACATAAAGTTTCAGTTCAGGTGTGAGCACGAATGAGCGTGCGAGTCGTGAAGGGTGAACGTGAAAGTCACAGCTAACCTAAACTGACGTCTAACCTGTGATGGAGTTCCAGCCAGCTCCCCGGTGCTCATAAGGTCCTCCACCTGCTCAAGGACAGCAACTGGGTTACAGACCGACAGAAAGCCCTGGAAACGGCAAAACGACAGTGACGGTCACCGACAATGCGATGGAATTTAGGGGAAAAGAGACGGTTCCTTCTGTTGCATTGACGTGTATGCACACACCTGGATCTGCTGAGCCTTTTTAATGGTGCATGGGATGAGAAGGAGCGTGCCCAGGGCAAAGGCTGGCAGATTGAACTGTGCGAAACGATTGGCAATTCCTACCAGGTCCAGAGTCAACAGGAACGGGCACCTTGAGAAGAAAGAGGAGTGGCAGGACAGTGAATATGACTTCAGGTCACCACTGCCTTCTTTCATAGACAAATGCCAACATTCGGTAAATAAATCTTGATGCATGAAACAGATTTAAAAGAAATGTGAAGATTAAAAAGAAAAATGGCATAAAATGATACAAAACATTTTTGATTTTAAGGCCCGGGTGTTTAGTTAAGACATAAAGTTTGAGGGATTTCTTAATATTGTTTGACTGCCAGGCTGCTTGGAACCACAACAGCTGAAAATGCATGTATTTAACATTCATATTAAAAGCTCTACATATTGCTAGCATGCAGGACAGTTGGCAGCAATTGGTGGAAGGAGAGTAAAACGTACTTGAGGAGGAGGACAAAGGTCCTGTAGAGTGTTGCCTGTTGATCGGGACTCAGAGGAACAGAAGCTGTCGCCAAGAAAAACGGGTACAACGGTCAGGAGCATTCGAGAGGCATTTACTGCTACCTATGATCGTCTTCCCAGTATTGAACAAACTGGACGAAGATCATTGAGCATCAAGACACATAAATCCATTCCGTTAATGGAAGTTCAACATTATAAACTTTGTACCTGAGACAAAAGGTGCCAGTATCATACTCCTCCAAGTCCGGGAAAAACTAGCAGTCTGGGGAGAAAACAAAATATGATCAACTTTGCAGCCCACTCATATTACTGGTCATATTGTGGCAGTGATGCTTGGAGGAGATTCTATTTTTGGCTCAACATCTGCTCTCATGAGATGTCCGGTAGCTAGTGGTTAAGCCGCATAACATCTGACAGCAACATGGTTTGATGGTATATCTACGTCTCTACCTCTGCTGTTTCTAATAAATAAAGCTAACTGACCGGCTATCGGAGTCTTGGATCTGGTGCAGGTTTATCATATACATTTTACTATACTTATGAAAATGTACATGTTCTCCAGCAACAGAGGAACAACGACGACATTGCTTTTATTTATGCAAAATGGAAAACTAATCAACTATATCACCTGCCACAGAGCAGGCACAGCCACGACAGCTTCCATCACCCTCTGGAGGTGGCTGATCTGAGGGGGAAGACACACATGCCAAGTTCAAAACACACTTTCTTTATTCAATGTATTCAAGGGGATTGAGCAGTCCATTCCACTCCTTCATAAAAACTCGAGTAAGAGTGCACGTCCTCTCACCATGTTGAAGCCCAGCAGCTTCTGGAGCAGACCGTTCCACAGCTGAGGGTCGTACACCTGATACTCCAAGCACAGCTCTGCCACCAACCGCACCGCCTGAAAAAGGACAAAGGGGGCTTCAGTTTGCTGTAACACAGTTCCCCTAAAGCAGGAATAGTTTCAGTGTTTTCAGTTAAGAAAGTACCTGTGGCTCATGACTGTGGTTCTTCCACAGCCCTTTAACCAAACCCTCTTTGGGACTATTGAGGAACGACTGCACTGTGTAAGGGATGTTCAGTGCCTCCAGCTGAGACACAAAAATGTAGCACTTCAGGTAGTAACTGCATGGAAATATGAAAACACAGAAGCATTAACACATCTTACAAACCCCTTAAAACTAACGTTGCAATCAAGGAGCACATCAGCGTTAAGAGTATGTCTTGGCCTCTTACTTAATTTTGGTCCTGGGGATCTTAAACTGAGCCTCCAGTGTGGCTGCATCGGCGAGGCGGACGAGGCAAAGCAGCGCTCGAGTCCGATGACAGAAGGTCAGGCGAGGGCCAGAAGTGCTGAGGGGCTATGGTAGGAGGTCACAAAAACAGACATCAGACGCTTTCTCTGCACGGTTCGTCAAATTTGGACTTGCTTCAATTAATTACTGACCCAGGTCTCGGCGGAGAGGATAGGACGTAGAAGACGGACAGCATCATCCATGGGGCAGGACCGCAGCATGTACACCACCCTGAGAGCATCAAAAAAACATCGGCATTACTTTTAAAACAGATTTAAAGTGCTCCGGGTGATAACAGCATCCTTCCTTTTTATGACAATTACGCAAAAATGCATCTACCTCATTAGGTCCGGGTCGTCCTCGATGTTGCTGACACATTCATAATTACCAATGTCCTTTATTAAAGAAAAAAAAAATGCACATCGGAGTATTACATTTTATCAAACGTAATTTAGGAATAGGAGATGAACAGAAACTGAATAACTATATAAAATAAGGCTAAGCACAGAGTGATACACACCTTGGTAACAGCAGGGCCTGTTTTGCAGATCCATTTTTCCAACATCATGTTACGGATTTTTAGGAGATCCACGTTGTTGATGGTGGCGATTTCCTTAACCACTGCATGTACGTCTGCTCAGAGCGAAATGATCCAGTTAAAAAAGAAACAATGTTGTTTACTTGGCTCCCATCAAACCATCATAGCATGCATTGTGAAGGA
>OMLP01017639.1:0-21216 GCA_900302685.1 Spondyliosoma cantharus | reverse complement strand
AAGCGTTGAAGGTGAAATAACAAATGTAAAAGTGCAACATTTGATTAATCCTCCACTGGAAGACATTATAAAACATAAAAAAACAAAACACCTACCCTGGTGAGAAGGATTTTCTTGTGTGGAACATAGATTAAATGAAGGTTTCCATTTCGTTCACAGACCACCAAAAACTGCCCATCCATGCATACATCAATGGCATCCACATCAGTTTCTGAAAAAAAAAAGAAAAAGGAATCTTGGTATAAACATACAGCAGTAACTGTGAAAGGTCAAACTGTGTTGATAGGAAACACATGAACTGAAATCTGGCATGTGACTGAACCTTTACAGCATCTCAAACTGATTTTGCTTCGACTATATGGCCGGCAAGTCATCTGAACAAATTCTTGGACTGACTGATTTGGGATGCAGCCATATAGTGGAAGAAGCCATCTCAGAGGACACAAGCTTGACACCTGACTGATGGCAAATAGAAGATGAACTGACATTAAAAGAGTTGCATACCGAAGTGAAGAAGCAGCAGGACGGTCTGATAGCTCTGGTCAAACAGGATGACAGTCTTGTCAGCAACAACGATGCTCCAGTTTGAACCACTGGACGAGGAGAGACAGGGATCTGCTTGCACCTGCAAGAACCAGCATTCCCATACAATCACTGATCAGCATGCTCACTAGCAGAGAGACAGACCATACTGAAAACATCCACCACTAGTTATTGCATTGTTAGTACTAGAAGGAAGGGCCACTATTCATCCAGAGGGCCCAGAATCATTCACTACGCCCCTGGATGCGAGTGTGTAGTAAGTAAACTGATAAACAGGGACACGAGAGCATGTTTGGGTTTATATACTTTAAACATTGACGTCCATTACCTCATTGGCAGTGGAGATTTTGACCAGTGTGTCCACCTGATACAAGCCGCTGCCATTCTCCTCCCTTGACACACTGCCGAGGCGGACAGTGTTTGTATCTTCGTTGGTGAGAAGTTCAACGTCGCTCCACATCGCAATTCCGTGGTGCTACGTCACATGGAAGAAATAAGACCTTTGTATTTATTATCATTTTTTATCCAAGACTGCTTCAACACGAGTTGTTTACTTGAAAAGCGACCCAGCTAGCATACGTTAACCTCAACTTAGTGTTGTGATGATATCGCTAATGCTAGCTAGAAAAGTCAGCTGAGAGTTACAAAAAGAACAAGAGTCAAGATTAACTGCTGATATCTATACACATCGGCAGACTGGCCATTTACAATGTATTTACAGTTGACTGTAACTCACCAGTCTATAGGAATAAGATGACAGCGACAACACACAGAATCGACATAACTCTGCAGCATTAGCTTTAGAATTTGGCGGGTTTTTATATTGACAGGGAACTCTTCCGTGGAATAATGAGTCTCTCGGTTTTGCCTTCCAGGTACAACTTCCCTTTTAGGACTTCATACAAATCACTCCTCCTTCGTCAGGACCGGCACGGATAACCACAGGCACAGATTGAAATTCACTAGAATCCACCTGTAATCCAAATCTAACCATATAATTGGCAGAGTTTGCTTGGGCTGTATACAGCCATGGATTAAGTACTACCTGACAGACTGAATTTAGGGGAAAGCACCCATTACTGGACACAGCGGGGCGGGGAGCCTGCTATGTGTTGCCAGGTTAGATACATTCCAGTCGATTACAGCGCCATCAACTTTGCCTCCACAGTGGTGAAATTTAAATACACATATTACTGTAATCGCTTATAACTACATATCATTGGAATACCTTATATACTTTTTACATATTTGTGTTGCTCTTGATCCTTGTTTGGTCCGGCTAGTGTTCAGCAGCTCTGTTAGGAATTTAGCTGAAAGTAGGGGATTCAAAAGGTAAAACCTGGCAACCTAAAACAAACTAGCTGAGCTAGGCAACGGCTGTTCGGCAGCTAGCTACCTCTCCGTGCTCGTTTGCACAGTCAACGAAACTGCCGTGATAAATACTACAGCGTGCTTCAGGATTATGTCGGTAAGTGCCATTACATGAATACAGACAGGACGCACATGAATGCAACAACTTTTAAATGACGTGTGTATGAGTTCTCAATTCTATTTGGAAATCATTTTTCTTAAAGATGGCGGCTATTGGTAGCTAGCTTAGCGATTTAGCTAAGCTAGCGCTAAAATCGCTCTCTGGAAGAATGAATGACGAACGTAGTGGTGATTTAGCCAATGTAGATAGCATATTAGCTAACTGTTTTGTTATTTTGAGTGCTGCCTCCTTAACAAGTAGCGATTTTGGTCTAAAAACGATACTCAAATTCCACGTCGTATTTCGATTGAGGAAGTTGGTGATATATAAACATAAGTTGCAGCTGTTTTAACATGGTAATGACCTCGGAGGTGGATTTTTTTTTTGTATTTGGTGATAAAGCAATACAATATCATTGATGGCATTTTCGAAAGCGTTGTTTCAGTATGTGGTCACCACTGAACCATCAGCTAACATATAAGCATTATTCTTGATTTTACCCATAACCATCTGAAATGGTTGAACTTAAACAATCATCCAAGGATGTCATATGTTTACCACAGGATGTTCAGTGGAATAAAGTGCCCAGTATCACAAGGCGGTGCAAAAGAAATAAAAAAAATTATGTTTTGAAAATAAGATTTCCATATAGAGAATGTGTGAGTAAAAGGTTAAAACGCTGTATTTATAAAGACTGGCTATATAGCAACGTGCAGCCAGTATTTAACAAAACCGTTAACAAGGTAAGATTTGCTTTGTAAAAAAATCACCCTGCTCTCAAATAAGGAGGAGTTGTATATACAAACATATCCATTCATTGCCAATGTGTGTGTCTTATTTGCAGTTGTAATATTAAGCAACATGAACAAAGAATAAGCTCGCAGTCATCCTGTTTTTGAAAGCGTGTTCAACTAAGATAGAACCACAGGAACCACACAGATTTCCTGCTGACGTTTGTGTGTGTTTTTCTTCTGATTTCTTTCAGGCAAGTGACAATGACTCCGACGACTTGACCAGAACAGGTTCTCCAGTTCATCACAGAAAAAAACACAACATGGAGTCATCCAGATCTCCCAGAAGCTCCAAACACCACCATTCACGGTCAAGGTCACGCTCCAGGGACCGAAAACGTTGGTATTCAGTAACAGCACCCAGACAGTGCTGAATATGCCAGAAGAGTTAGTATAGGGCCATGGAATGACATTGGTTATCAGTATACACTCATTAGTTTTATAAGTTGGGTGTTTTGGAAGAAAACAGAAACCCACTGACTTGTACACTAAAATAATTGTAGCCTTATATTTGAGAGGTGACTGACGTTGCTCTACTGACATGCACTGTACTCACTCATTTTCCTTTTTCTTGAGTCTGCTGAAAGGTAATTTTGAAATGTATGTTTGTCAGCACTGTGCTTTCTGCTGTTTCCAGGTGACAGGAAATACAGACGGAGTCGAAGCAGGAGCAAAGAGGTAAATTAATATATACATTTCTATGAGTAGAAACGCATATGATGTGATTTTGAGGCCTTAAGTTGTATTCCTTGTTAGTTGTAGGTTAAGGTGAGTATTTTTTATTAGATTGGATAATTTACAGTAACCAAAGTTAAGAGCAAAGACATAGATGGAGTTGGCATTACTCACATGGAAAGGGTCCTTTTTTTTTTTTACACTCCCTATATTGACATGTCTCAAAGGAAGCTTTCATCCTTGGATATCTGTCATTGTTTGTAACCATATTAAATGGTGAAGAGTAGCTTTTGTTTTCTTTTATTTTTTTGTTAAAACCTGTGTGTAGACCACATGATAACATTTCTACAATAAATCATACTCAGCGTGCTATTGCACGAAGAGACTGAACAGAAGACCCTGCTGACATAGCAAAATATTATGTCTTCTACTGGGACAGGTAACTATCTGCCATTCAAACTCTATTTGTCTCACAGTATTAGTAGAAAAAATGGAATTAATGTTTGCATCTCTTTCAGCCAGGGATGGGCATAAGCTTAACAAACTGATCATGAATGAACCCAAACAGAATCTCGCGGCATTTTTTCATAGCCTATCCAATTATGCAATTTTGCATATCAACAATTTGGCTGTATAAAGAATAGCAACTACCGTCCTACTCTTTAGTGAACATCTTACGAATTAAGAACCATTCCAAAGTATTTTACATGCGATAACCATGATGTGAGTCTGAAATAGGAATGGTTACTCTGGCAAATAATGTATTTTAGAATTGCATCACTTGTATTGAGGAAGTTTACCCATGTATCATGTTAATTTGTCGTTGTGTGTTATGTGATTTGGATGACATAAGTAGAGAAGCTGTAAAAAGTAAGTTGGATGCCCATCCCTACTTCTGTCTTTGAGTGGGTTCAAGTTCAAAGCATTTAGGTAACATTGAATTGTTTTTGTGCCTTAACTCACATTCCACATTCATTTCCTTTCCTGAGAGTCACAGTTGCACTATTAAGATATTTGAGAGGTCCCATGCAAGCTGATTTGATTAATTCATATAATTATATCGAAATTAGTGCTGTCAAATTGATCTGTATCCCAGAACTGCCCACGCTTGCAATCATGTTCACTGAATGACATTCTGTGTATGTTATGAGAGTGGATTTGAAATGACAAGGTTTTTTTTTGTTTTTTTTCAACATTTCAAAATTTAATTACATACCTTCTGCTCTAAGCCATGGTACTAACTCTTTTTGTTGCACTATTTTCCTGAAAGAGACAACTTCTTCTTAAAACAGGCACGAAAGAGAGATTCTCAGAAGCCATCCAAATCACACAGAAAAACAGATGAGCAGCAAGAGCCAGAGAGACTTTCAGCAGAGCTTGGAGAGGAGCGATCCAGACGCAAAGACAGGAGGCCCTCCAAGGGAAGGAGCTTGTCCAGGTCACACTCACGAGAGAGGTTAGTCTGGAAGACACGGCACATAGAAATATGTTCAGCACATTGTCTAACTTTTTGAATGACATAGAAGAAAATTCTTTGTCACAAATAGTCTGTTGTAATTTAATTCATTGCTGAGTTATGTATGAGATGGCCATAATGATGCTTTGGCTAGAACTCTTATCTATTTTAGAAATTCTGGTTCTTATTGAATACCACTTAGCATTCTTATATACAGTAGATTATCCATTCAAAATATTTATTGAGCACAAAATTTTGTTTTCACTTTGATTCATGTCACTTTTTTCTTTGACTCATGTTGATGGATTTTATTTCTTTCAGGCGACATCACAGCAAAAGTAAGGACAAACGGAGGTCACGGTCGCGCAGCCGGGACAGAAAGAAGAAGGCCAGGTCTCGCTCAGGTTCAAGGACCAAACACCGTCATCATAGCAGAAGTCGCAGTAAAAGCAGGTAGGTTTAATTTAAATTTTGAGAACTCTTGTCTTTCATGATATGCCATTCTATATGCCATTAACAATGTGAATTTGGTTGTTCCACCAGAGATCGAAAGAAAAGGAGTGAGAAAGTGCGCAGAAAGAGTCGAAGCAGGTCTGTTAATCCACCTGCCTTCCGGGGCCGAAACACAGCTATGGATGCACAAGAGGCCCTGGCCAGAAGGCAAGGCAACAGTTTACAGGGCATTTACAGTCTACAGTAGATGGTTGGTCATACTGTTCTGGCCAGTTTCTGAGCAATTAGCAGCACTTACTGCATCTGCATAAGTGCATCTACAAAGCCTTTTTTGTTCTTATCTTATCTTTACATAAATATTCAACTTGTACTGCTCTATTAATGACATTTTAAGAAGATGATATGGTTAGAAGTTAAGCATAGATTAGTTTTCTGCAATCTGACTTTTCATCCATGTTGCACTTACCAGAGAGCATTATTGTTCATAAAAGAAAATCACATTGGTAGGTAAACAAGGAAAGATACAGTTTTGATAGGTGGGGTGTACTGGTGGCCCAGATGTCTAAGACACTGACCATGTCATTATAACATCCATAATTTTTAGTCTGGCCGGGGACCTTTGGTGCATGTTGCTTTTCCTTTCTCTCCACTCATTTAATTTCAAATCTTTACTGGCCCCCCCAGGTACAAATGCTCAAAATGTACTTGAGATGTTTTGTTTGCAACGCTATTATCACTTTTAGGTACACAGCAGTGAACACTATATGCTTTTAAACCAAACAGTAACATTATCCCATTATCGCTGCAGGCTGGAGAGAGCCAAGAAACTGCAGGAGCAGAAGGAGAAGGAAATGTTTGAGAAACAGCAGCAGCAACAGCAGGAGATAGCTGCAGGTGAAAGGCGCTCATTGTGCCAAGTTTTAAAACTTTGATCATTTGAGGCAGGTTTCAGTTACTTACTTATGCTGGTGTGTATATTGTTTACAGTGGCGGCCCCTATTGCGGCAGCTGCTGCTGCTGCTGCAGCAGCCTCCTCAAACCCTGGAATCAATGTGGCAGCCCTCCTGGCTTCTGGGACGCAGGTCACGCCTCAGATTGCTATGGCAGCACAGATGGCAGCACTTCAAGCAAAAACACTGGCAGAGACTGGTATTGCTGTGCCCAGCTACTATAACCCATCTTCTGTAAACCCCATGAAGTTCGCGGAGCAGGAAAAAAAGAGGAAAATGCTATGGCAGGGAAAGAAAGATGGAGTAAGACTGCATTTAAATAATAATAGATTTTGTGACGTTCAATCTTTATATGTAATTATCATTACATGAAGCTCATCATTTGGTTTCAATTTTTAAGGACAAGTCCCAGACAGCTGAGTTGTGGGAGAAGCTAAACTTTGGAAACAAGGACCAAAATGTTAAATTTCGCAAACTAATGGGTATTAAAGTAAGTATGAATATGGCAATCTACTTAACGAATATAGGTTTAATTCCTCCAGTAAATCTTGAGTGCACCACTTTGTTTTTTTTTTAACCTCAAATTGATCTGGTGTCTTTACAGGGAGAGGACGAGGCTGAAGCTGCCAAACCAATTAACGATGAAGGTATGAAGACTCTGCAAAAGCAGGAGGAGATGTTTAGGAACCTTGATGTTCAGTACGAGATGGCACGGTCTCAGACACACACCCAGAGGGGAATGGGCCTCGGCTTCTCCTCCTCATTCTCCCGTGGAATGGATTCTATCTAGCGCCAAACATCGGCCTTTGCCACTCACCTGATCATATAGGACCACCAATTCATCGCCAGCCCTCAAGCTTGAGGGTCCAGCTTGCATGGATGTTGCTCTGAATCTGTAATTTATTTATAGACAAACATTTTGCATATTGGAACATTACGTTGTAAATAGTCAGATGCTGAGTTTGTCTCAGTGTTGAGTCCGTACATCTTTGCAAAAAGGATGCATCAGTTTGACTGGTTGATACTGGTTAAAATTAGATTTGTTTGAATAATGTGGTAGCTTTTTTTTTAAAACTCAAACATTTATTGATATGTAATTGTTTGAACATAAACTGAATATATTGTGGTTCAAGTGAGCACTGTTTACATCAATTTATGGAAAGGCATCTGAAGTCAGTGTAGCGTTATTATAATCCCGTAGTTTTATTTCTCCTGATTGGGAAAAAGAAAATGGGATTATAATACATATTGTCTTCAGGATCAAACCATGGATGAAGATGGGCTTGAGAAGTAATCACACATTTCAAATGTTATTGAAATAAATTAGTTTTGTGTTGAATATTATTTTTTTTTCACCTCAATTTTTATTTTATGTGATATTTGTGTGAGTTATTACCTCTTGGTTCAATTTGAGTTGTGTTAATGCTTTGGCTAAACCTTAAGGATTAAATTAACATCAAAAGATTTTCCCATGTCACTTTATCTTGCAATGTAAGAAAATCAAGGCAAAATCATACTGGGTCAAATTGATGTGAAGTTAAATTAACTGTTGTGGGTTACAGCAGAAATCATCTTCATAAAATATCACTTCTTTTGGTAATTTTAAACACAATTTGCTTGCAATCATTAAAGGGTTACCACCAATGTTATATGTTTAAGTGTGTTTACAGGTCTATGGCAGTACTACTGTACTACTATATGTGAAAAAGTTGTACAAACTCTTTTGGGGCCCCAGAAGAAGCTGAAGGTTATCTGATAAACTGCAGTGGGTTTTGCCCGCAGTGCAATTTAGCCACTGAGTGACATCACAGGATGCTGTACACCAGATTACATGCAGCTTCTTCTGGAGCCACAAAAGGCTTCATAATACTTTGTTGGAATATGCAGTAGTACTCAACTGGAATTACATTTTGTACAAATATGCTGGAAGTTGACAAATTGTCAACTGTCACACAGCCCTAGTTATTAAAAAGGGAATCTGTGTAACAAAAGATAGACTGCTTAAAGGAAGAAAAGACTTCACATACAAAAATATAAATGTATTAGAATACTGGAAGTTCAGTTACATTGCCTTGATTTCTGCTGATGTCTACATAGAAATCCACATTTATTTACATATTAGACTCGAGTATAGTACATGAGCCACACCAGTGATAAGGTTGTGGTTGGCAAACTCAAGGATAAGGAGCAGGATTGGGAACTCGCTGTGTCTCTTCTCCAAGGTGGACTCTTCACTCAAACCCATCCAATGAAGCAGCAGTGTTTGCATTGCTTCTGGGAACAGCTCTGAGGCCAGTTCCTCAGCAGGTGGCAAGTCACTAATTCTCTCAATATGATGAACTTTAAAGCCCTCCACCTTCTGGCTGATGCTGCTGTTGGCTGCGTGAAACTGCTGGCCAAGCCAACGTCCTATACAACTAAGCAGGTTACTGGAATACACACAGCCCCAGTCTTTGGCCTTTAGCAGGGCTAGTACAGCTTCTGTCACATCCTTCTCTTCTAGATTCCCATTTATGCACCGATCAACGTTCTCCAAAAGTAGCAATACAGTCTCAAGTCCTGAGTAGCTGAGAGTCACAGAAGAGAGTTTGTCATCCAAGCTTTGCAATTTCTGTCTTACTGTGGATACCACCAGTTGGTTGCGCTCACTATGCAAGCTCTGCTTGGAAAAAGAACAATAGTCATGATCTGCTGATCTGTCACTGCCATATACATCCACCGATTCTCTGCCAACCTGGCAATGCAGAGGTTGTGACGGGGTTTCATTGCTTGCTTCTGTGTCATGCAAGCTGCTGGGTATAGCAAAGTCAAGCTGCACACTGAGGCTGTAACTCGTTTTCAGAGGGCTGCCGTTTATCTGTGATTTCCAAACATCCTGCAAAGGAAAGACAATAATATATGAAAAGATATATAGTGGTATACATATAACAAAAAAATGATGTCTTGCTGAGACAAGCATGATGTGAACTGCACCCTACCTGGAAGTTCTCAAGCACAGCAAGCTGCTCATGCTTACTGTACATTTCAAAGGCTACTCGAAAAAGTCCTTGAACGCTGTAGAACCAGAGGCTGTTACTTACAGTAGGTACCTTCAACCCATGGAACCTAAATTCTGCAACAAGAAGATGTCAAGTGTCAGTGTTTTTGCACTGATGTAAGATAAGTCAGTGTTATGTCTTTTGGTACTAATTCTCATTTTACCTGAGGAAAAATTTATTTTTGTTGCCAGTCCTTTCTTGGCAAACTTTGCGTGATGTCTGGGATGGTTCTCTGTACGGATGTCGGTGTTGGAGAAGAGATCAGCTCCTAAAAAGAGAGGAACCACTGAACTCTGAAACCAATAAAGAGATGGTAGTGTATTAAGGCACCTCCAGATTTTTCTTCAAAAATATTCATGAAAAATAGAAATTCCACTAAAATCCAGATAAAAAAAACAGGTGTGTCGCATTCAACCAGTATAATAAGAATTTTCTGCATTGAATTCGAGTCAATGGGTCACATGACATGGAAGCTGTGGAAAAGAAATGCTGAATTTTCATTGTAAATATTCATATAAAATAAAAGAAGCAGTAAAATCCATTAAAAACAGGTGTGTCTTATGTGACCTGTTAGCAATACAATTCGGCATTGGTATGGGGTCACTGGGTCACACGACATGGAAGCTATTGAAAAGAAAGCTGAATTTTTATTGGAAATATTCATATAAAATAAAAGAAGCCGTAAAATCCTTTAAAAGTAGACATGTCTTAGCATCCTACCTACAAATCTACCACCGTCATTGGAGCTCTAAGAACAAACACACCCCTTCGCTCCTGCAGTGATGTTAACACTCACCTTGTTGGGACAGTCTGTCAGCCTGAACGATATCGGATCCACCAAATGAATAAAGCGAATTTTGCGTGAGCCCCCGTCCCACTGCGGTAAAGTTAACGGGATAGTTAAGCTACCTGCCATTGCTTGAAGCAAATAAAGCTTCCCACTCAGACACACTTGTGTCTTGTCCTGGAGAAAGATTAAATGTTTTACCAGGAAAAAAAACGAAAGCAAAGAAACTCAAACGGCTGCTACAAACCGAAGTAGCTCAACTAAACAGAAAGACGTGGCGTATTATAAGCCCTCAACGTTGTCTTATAGACTAAACAAATCAGTATGTATCATGTTGGTTGCTTTAGAAACAAAACACAAACAAACAATAAAAACAATGGAACTTGAGCTGAGCGTAATAGCTACTTCAACATTTCAGATTGGGAAGTTTTCAATGTAATCTAAACTAGAGCATGTCAGAATCAACTGTGTAAATGGGTTGATCTTCTTCGGGGTGCTTATTTCATGTGCGCAGACTACATACTTGCAGAAAGGTTAGAACAGGTGGGTTGTGTGTTTCGTCTAATTCTGTGTTTTATTTAATGTAAGCAGCCTACAATGTCTTCCCTTCCGTAGGAGTTGTAAAACCTGTAAACCAAAATTGTGGGCTAATAAAACCCCCCGTTTCTGCTCAAACCAAATATGGTTTCGTCCACGTATCACGTGACATACAGAGGACCAATGAAAACGGAGAGTGGTTGCTTTGACCTCTGAACTCCCGTCCTGCAACACTGAGCTGGGAAAAAATGGCTGAAGTTGATTTCGGCGATAGTGAGCTCTTTCAGCAGCTCGATGACTCCACACCAACGTTACCAAAGCACATTCGCTTCACAGATGATGAGGAAGACCAGGAGGAAATGGGCCAGCTTAGGAGCAGACTGGAGGAGTGTGATGCCTATATTCAGAGACTCACTGAAGAGAATATCCTTGTCGGAGGCGCGCAGTGTTTGCTAGCACAGTGGATGTAGCACTAGCTAACCGCTGCTAGCACAGTCAGCCTCCTGTTTGTAACCAAACAGAAAACACACAACACGAAAATGTCTATTTTTGTATTATTTATTGTGTATTTCCTTAACTCATTGCTCACATAAAGGTTTGAGAAGAAAACAGAACATCTTGACACGACCAAGGTAATTAGCTGACACTAGGTAATACGCATTTGAAAATAAAAACGAAAGCGATGAGTAATTAAAGCTAATTTTCCTCTAATTTTATAGCGGCATCACAGTTGAAGATGTCAACATGGACGGACCACTTCTTCAAGTCCTTTATGCAAACAACAGTATTTCAAAGTAAGCAATGTTTTTCTTATGAATCACGTTAAGTACATATATTGTCTCGCTCGCGATTGTATAGTACGTTTTGCCAGGATGAGCTTGTGATAACATATAGATACATATATTTTAAGCATGTTCATGTTAGTGGTTAAGACTTTTTCCCAACAATAGTTTCACATTATGGCAAATTACATGAAATTGTAGCATATCAACCACCACTAAACTGCTGCTGGAAACTGTGTTGTAGCTAGTGATAATTGATCAAAGTAATAACGATAATAAATGTCTCCCCTTCAGGGAGTGTCGTCAAGAAATTGAAGATTGCATCTGCAGTATCATTTTGAAGCACCAGGCTCCAAGCAATGAAAGGAAAAAGTCTTCTTTTCACGTGAAACCTCAGGTATTTACCCAGATTGCATTTTATTGTGCATAATGTCATTATAGTTATAAATTTAATGATTTTTAAACAAAAAAAAAATGTATACCTTCTATGAAGAACTCGGCTTTTGCTATGGATGAAGATCCACAGAAGTCGTCGTCCAGTAGTGTAAGAACAACAACAGAAGCCTTTAAAGTGAGTATTTACTGCTATTAAAGTGATTTGCATATTGCACAATTCCTTGCCACACATTTGGAGTCTGATGTAGTTTCACAAACGATTGTCCTATTTTTCTGTCTCAGGTTGTCGGAAGCGTCTTATATTTCACTACTTTTAGTCTCGATAAACTTGGACAGCCTCTGATGAATGAAAACCCCCAGCTGACAGATGGATGGGATGTTCCAACGTATCTTTAAGATGGATAAATTCACACGTCATCAAAATCAACAGTCTAGTCTGTTGGGTCTGTTCATGTAGAGAATATGTAGAGAGCCATGGGATAGGAATTGTCTTTTTCAAGGAATGATGTCCTGATTTTGAATGTGCCAAACTATTTTAAAATACCCAGCATTTAAGTGGGACTTCTGTTAAGGCAAGAGACAAGATAATGATTTAGTGGATTTTGTTTTGCACAAACATGATAGCATTTCCTGAATTGTTGCAAAGCTATCACCAGGTGTTCAACCAGGTCGTTGGCACAGATGGGCAGGAAATAGAAATGAAAGACAAAAGGTATGTCTGGGGTTATTCATTAAGCTTCATTAAGTTCCCTTCTTATGACTGCCTTCCTTTTGTTCCCTGGTGGCATGTAACTATATAATGAGTCCGTCACTGATCTCTTCATTGTAGACCCAAATCGTTGTGTTTCAACTGTGGTACAGGCGGTCACCAGCTGAGAGACTGTCCCAAGGTAAGAGCAAGTAATCATTATGATGATTTGAGCCCAAGTTAGAAATAAGAATACCCTGTTTCACCACATTTATAAATTATATCTCCCCCTAGCCTAAAGATATGGCTGCAATTAACGAGAGAAGAAAGGAGTTTAACAGCAACCAGGGCATGCAGAGTAACCAGCGATACCATGCTGACAAAGTGGAGGAGCGCTTTGCTAAATACAAGCCTGGAGTCATGAGGCAGGATACAGACACAAACATAACTTAATCTCATGCAATGTCTATTGTAACAAGTACACGATGGTCATTGAGTTTTTAACACTTTTTGCTTTTAAACAGTGAGGAACTGTTATCAGCTCTGGGAATCGACAGCAACACCCTCCCTCCTCTGATTTATCGTATGAGGCAGCTAGGCTACCCACCAGGCTGGCTCAAAGAGGCAGAGATGGAGAACTCTGGCTTAGCACTGTATGATGGAAATGGTATGTTCTAAATTAAATTGAAACCTGTGTAATTCCAGTGATCCCCCCCCCTAATATTTTTGAAATGTACAGAGGTCGAGCTGAATCTGTGTTTTTCTGTTTCCTAGTTTCAAATGATGGTAACATAATGGACAGTACCAACTCGCAAAACATCTCTTACGATGTTTCCAAACTGATAGATTTCCCAGGCTTCAATGTACCTGCTCCAAACAAAATGAAAGATGTAAGTCTTACAATATAATCTTTTCAAATGCTGTGCCTGAATATATCACTAGTTACCAGGTCCAGGTATCTGACTTAGATTTCGGTTGCATTAATATTTGTTGTATTTGCAGCTTTTCTCCAAAATCACAGAAAGAAAAACTGGAAATCAAAGCAATATTCTGTGATTATGTATTTTTAGTCGCATTTTGCAAAACAAAATTAAGATGATTGATTTAAGCAAATAATGTAACATGGAGTCACTGAGATATATTTGTTTATGAAATATTTTGTCAGTCGAAAGGAATCAGCATCATAGTGACGCTGTCTGTCAAGTAAAATATTGCAGTGATTCTTGGTTGCAGGAAACAGTTGCACATCTCACCTTTTTCTTTCTTATTTCTGACCTCCAGGAGTTCATGCAGTATGGTTCTATTCCAATTCAGAGCAGTCACACGAAGCAAAACTATGCAGCCTACTTGTCCAACAACTTTCCTATGGTAATTATTTATATATTATCTAATTATCTAATTAAGTTCCTCGAGTGTTTGGGTTTTTCCTCTCAAGACATGTAGTCCACGTCTGCTGCCTGTAACAGCTTGACAATATATCAGTCTTGCATTTTATTACTGCCAACACTTACGCAAACACCTGCAGGACTATTTATCAGGTCCGTACTGATTTTCCACTCTGATTTGATTGAATTGAATTCTTAAAGGGGCTCGGTCGAACTTCTGTGTTGTGCTTGAATCCGATTTGAGTCCTTCTCAAAAAAATCCACAGCCCAGTAGCATTAAACAGCTTAAACAAATCGTCCAAAGGCCTGTAAAGGCAAGATTACATGCAAGTTACTATTAAGTTTTTACATAGAGCCCCTTTAAATACTTTACATTTCATTCTTCCTTGCCAACAGCCTGGTGCCACCTGCAACAAGAGACGACATGAATCTGACTCATCTCCACAGCAAAGAAAAAGGACAAGGCCCAGTCCTGACACAAACTCAGATATGGATGTTGAATCGGGTAACTCTTCATCTTATTCACTCTTTTCAGCAGGCAAATCATTATACATTTTCAATGTCTGTCATTACTTACTGGAACACAAAGTTGTGTTTCCCAAGAAGCTAACAGTCATTTTGTTAAACTTGATATACACTCTTTATTCTTATGATTTGAAGGCTGAAATGCACAATAATACCTAGCAATACTTGAAATGACTGCCTCTTTTTTTTGGTTCAAGTGTCACTTTCTAATCTATGAGGGACTTTATTCATGTCCTCCCCCAGACCCAGGAACGCCTTATCACGGCCCAGGTGACTTTCAGTTCCAACCTCCGCTTCCCCCTGGCTCGCCTTGCTTCAGTTCACCTCCTCCTTTACCCCAGGGCACTCCTCCTGCTACACCCACTCCCCCACCTCTCCCTAAAGGTACACCTCCACTTACACCCACCAACGGCTCTCCAGCTCTGCGAGGGCGTAACTGGGTAGCTGATGAGAATGAGGAGGGAGCAGAGGATGAATTGACACTGGAGGAACTGGAAGAGCAGCAGAGACTGATTTGGGCGGCTTTAGAAAATGCTGACACTGCCACTAATAGTGACTGTGAGACACCTGCAATGGGAACACCTGTACCCAGTTCATCAAGTGTGTCCACACCTGTGCATATAGACACAGAAACAGAAGACGTTGAAGAAGCAATGGACACAACGAAACCTGCAGAAAGTTTACATAGCAGTGAAACTCAAAAGGAACCAGAGGTTCAAGAGATTTGCTATCAGAGCCCTGGACCAATCAAAGTCGAGGATGACAGCCCTCAGAGCCCTGAACCAGTGAAAGTGCAAGATAAAAACACTCAGAGTCCTGGTCCAGTCAAAGCTGAAGATGACAGCCCTCGGAGTCCTGGTCCAGTCAAAGTCGAAGATGACAGCCCACAGAGCCCTGATCCAATCAAATGTCAGGTAGACATCCAACAGAGCCCTGATCCAATCAAATGCCAGGTAGACATCCAACAGAGCCCTGATCCAATCAAATGCCAGGAAGACAACCCTCAGATCCCTGATGAATTCAAAATCCAGGACGACGACCCTCAGAGCCCAGTTCCAGATTTTGGGGGGGCTGGAGATTGTGCTTCTCCTAAGAATAATGAGAAGGTAGCCGCCGTTCCTCATCGGAGCAACTTTGCAGCAGGCATTGTTCCATTTGAAGACACCCCAGAATTCACTGAAGTTGCTGAAGCTACAGGGACGTACCTTAAGATCAGAGACTTGCTTAAAAGTTCCCCTCGAAATTTGGCAAAGAAAAAATAAAAAATGACCCTCTTGATTTAGAACTGAGGATACGTGGATATTTTTTAAACAAAAACTTATATTTTCATTTTCGTGACCATCATATCAAGCTTGTTGTTGTTTGTTTTTTTAGCTTTTTATTGTGAATTGAATGTCAATGTTGTATATACATCTGATCTGTAAACATATGATAAGGGCATTGAGGGATGCTGTCACAGCAGTGGTTTGTAGATTTTGACCATTGTCTGTTTTTTTTTTTGTAGCAGTAGTGTTAATCATTAAATTTATTTTATTGTAATATTTGTAAAATGGTAACTTCCTGACATGTTTTAATTTTAATCTGGGGTTTACAAAGCTTTTTATTTTTATTTTTGGCCCACTTGAATTGTACTAAACTCTTCAAGTAAACATGCTTTGCTTCATTGCTTTATTTTGTCTGGTAGTCATGGCTAAATGTGACTTGGATTTCACTATATTGCATGTTGACAGCACAGACGGGGAACGACATACTGTTCAATGTTAGCGATCTTTAGCAGAGTTCCATGAACACATTGGCCCTCTGTTGCTATAATCATCTCACTTGCTGATTTTGATACTTCCAAATGAAATTGTTTAAAATTAAAACTGCACTACAACAGTTTGCATTTTGTTCTAAGGACATCCAAAAGCTTGGTGTATGTGTTCTACGTGTTTCCTTTTTTGTACCATTCAAACTGATGCATATTGCAGCTGAAATAAAGTTATTTCTCCTCTTTTAAACTGATTTACCAACAAAAAACCCTCCATAAAATGTTCAAACACAGATTTAACACAAAGACGCAGTGTGCTATATTATTGTAGGTAGCTACACACCGAGGTGCACTTGAGTCACGCTAGAGTGTCAATTTAATAAAATGGTATTCAGAGCATTAAAATAGTTATTTCTAATCATTTTAGCACTACGATTGAGAACATTTATAGCAAACTCCTTTTACACTGAGTCCAAGTTAATAAAAGTTATGTCAATGCTCCCAGAACACATTGACTTGTAGATGACTTGCACATACATGCATACAGAATACCAACACACCCACAGTTCATACTTATGCAAATGTACAGACATACACAGGCGCATGTATGCTGAGTTTATGTGGAAGACAAGAGCAGGACAGAATTATATAATCCTTGTAAAGTCATGTGAAACTACACTCAGGTTTTGTAATAAAGCTGTCACCTTTCAGTCAAAGGCTTAGAATTGAATTATGGATGATATTATGTCCTTATATCCAAAATTCAAAAATGTGTGTTAACTTGGAATTTCAACATGCTTTTTTCTCCTCCAAATTTTGACAGTGTATACACAATTCCAAATTTGTTAAAATTCAGAGCCAATTTCTCAGTTTCTCAAGTTTATTTGTATAGAACAATTCAGACACAAGGCAACTCAAAGTGCTTTACAGGGGCATTCAAGTACATAAAGACATTAAAAATTGCATTTAAAATAAATTAAATACAAGTAGGAAGACATCAAGAAACAAAACATTAAAACAAGTTTAGAAACAGGAAAATACACTTAAGACAAGACTTAAGAATAAAAGTCACAGTGCAGTTCAAACCCTTAAAACTGCTCCAGTGAAAGACAGTGGCATACAAAAAGGTCTTATGGAACGGAAACTCTTCTTATAAATCTGATTGATAAACCGTGATTCTGACCTTGTCCAATCCTTAACATTGATTGCACGCTGTTAGGGGTTTTATGCTAAGTTGCACCAACGTTACTTATTCGGCCAATGCGTTTTGCTCGATTAATTACTTCTATAATAACTTGTTTGACAATATTATAACATTTCAACATCGTGCCAGCAAAGTATTAAGCCTTTGATTTCCTGATTGCAACGCTACAGTTCAGTGTCCGAAAGTTGTTTTGCTCTCTCAGACGGGAGGGAGTGCTCTCATCTCACTGAACATATCATCTTTGGTCGGCACCTACCGTTGACGTTGTTCTCGGCAGTTGGACAGACAGCTCGTGCGCTGGGCTGTGCCTGCCTGTGTGTGATCCGAGCGGCAGTCGTCGTGGTTCTCCTTTTAGCTTGCTAGCTGTGTATTTTTCTTTCCTCAGAAGACGTAGGCTGTACAGAAACACATCAGGTCAGTATTATTATCTACCTCACTCCGAGGCCATACATTTCCGTAAACTTGCTTTTCCTCCTGCGTCTGGTAAACCGGGAAACTGAACGCTAGGTGAAAGTTGTTCAGGTAGTGTAGACGTTAGTTGAGGTGTTAGTTGAGCTAGCTAGCTAACCAGCCCTTCTCTTGGTCCGGACCACCGGTTCGCCCTAAAGCTCGGGCCTCACTGCTAACGTTACAGGGGAACTAATCACGTCTATTCTTATCGTGATAACAGATTGGGATTCATGTAAGCCGAGGAGGTGACAGTACCGTCATTTGGGTATTACAACGCCATTATAGGGGAAGCTGTCTTTTCAGGTGATCTAATCTGTTACAATGTTGCCTCGTAACTTGAAGCAGCAGTGTGCCCTACTGGAGCCTCGGTGACATTGCGGAGACTTTTGGACTTGTGGAATTTGCGTCGGTCGTTACGCTGGTGAACAGTGTGTTTATTCGGATGTTTGGACATGTGGATGCCACTATAACTCCTCGTAAACGGGATATTGTCTCAGCAGAGACGTAGAATTAGCCAGCAAGGTAAGTTAGCTGACGTAGTATTTCATTACAGGCTTCACTTTCACCAGATGTGCCACCTCATCGACAGCTCTCAGTCCGTTAGCCATGACAGAGGTTACAGGGCGAGGTAGGCCAATTGGTTGACCAGACGGCAGGATCACTTATTTAGCTGCACACTCCAAACGACTAATATGTCACTGAAACGAATGTGCACTAGTTAAGTCTTGTATTATACAATGTTACCGTTTGAAGGTGTGACCTAGGTATTTATGAGTGAGTCCTTCTGTATCAGACAAAAAGCAGTTTAACTTGTTTGGACTGACTGACATGACTAAAGCTTTGATGGGCTGCAGTTTAGGAATTGCAAAGACAACGCCACTTGAAATTCTTACGTTGCTGTATTTGTATTTCGAGTTGTCTTTGAGCTTCCCAATTGTGAATTTAGAGTGGGGGATTTTTTTTCATTTGTGGGGAAGTCAGAAACTGATTATGAAATGGCTGATTTAGTTAGAAAGGCTCTATTATTACAGGAAAGTCTGGATTTGACATAGGGCCGCAGGGGAAAACTTGACTTCTCACCCATATATTTTATAATTTGTCAGGGCACACTTGTAAGTGTCAGAATCAGTTTGGGACTGGGCATTGTCGGTATGCACTAGCTGTAAGGTAGGTGTAATGTCCACTTCACTTGTCGACAATGATGGGTTTAACTTGAAAGCAGTTAAACTGTATTCATTGACACTGAGGATGCAGGATGCTCCTAGCTCCCATTCTCTGCTTATGTCCTGTTAGTGCTTTTATACACCTTCCTCTGTCGGTGTTAACTGGGCCTACGTAATCATCCCAGCAGATGTTTCCTCAAAAAGGAAGAACCATAGCGGGTGTGGATTACGTCAGTGAATACACACTTCTCAATACACAAAGTCATACTTTGGTGTAAATTAGTTTTTAGTTTACTGTATCACGTACATGAAGAAGACATTGAGGGGGGATGCCTCAGCAGCCAGGGCTGTAGACTGATTCACAGCTGGACTTTCAAAGGGAACTTGTTGGCACCTGATTCAAAATTCTCGGCGTCAACTGCTAATATAATAACCGCTGAAAAACCATGTGGAATGAAAGCCCACTGGGTTGTGTAACCAATGACACCCTCCCATCAGTTAATAAACACTTGAGAGGCTGGAATGGATGTTGTTTCTTCTGTGACAAAACATGTAAGCAGATTCTGCTAACGTCTGTATCATAAGTGGTTTTGCACTCCTGTAGTCAGCAAGATATGCTCAACATAAGTTTGTAGGGTTACTGTAACCTGGACAGTTAACATGTAGCAGTGTCATGAATTGTTGTTGTGATTTGGTTTTATCCTGTGGCAGATTTATTCCAACATGCTGTCGATAATTGAGGTCCATACGGTTAATATCCACTGCTTGGACAGACTGCAACATCAGCTGTCATTTTGGGAAGTAGAGTAAATCGCAGTTCAGTTTTACAGGCCACCAGCTACCCCATTCCTATTTGGTTATACACATCAGAAACAAATGACCCAACCACATGGGATTTACAAATAGTCTAGGACTGAATAAGTCTATTACATTTCAGAATTATACTTTTTAATACATCAGCATATTAATTCACTTCAACTTTTGCAAAACATTGATATTTGGCTTTCCTCCTAACCACAGATTAGAGTGAGAGTCAGTGGCAAAAGATTAACATTACTGCAGTGGGAAACTCTCCAGACTAAGTGGATCATTTTCAGCTGACTGCTTCAGCGCACCAATCAGAGCTGACCCGCCCTTGTTAGTGCTCACAAGACTGTCATCGTAAAGCCTGGTGGTGTTCCTCTAAGACATCATAATTCATATAATTTCTCTTGTCACATCCCGAAGGCTTATGGGTCAAACAGACTCGATATTGATAAAAGTTGTCCTTTTTATGCTTTGTGCAAAATTAATTACTAAAGATTTAGAAAGTCACATATAGGCTCCTTTTGTGTGACTTTAATTTCACCATGTAGTTTTGAGCCATTGGGTCCTTCCTTTCTCTGGCCTCCTCCTGACCAGAGGGCACTTATCAGTATCATTCAAAGACACAGCAGGAGAAAACTGGAGCGACGCGTTTGAACTAGGTCGCTGCTTTCCAATGGCCCCCATCTATTCTCTGGAGAGAAATATCTAGAAGGGTGTGTGTGACAGGGTTGTTTTGATGCACATACATACTGTAGCTCTTTGGACCTTTCTGGATTGAAAGGTACGTTTGTGTGACAGTGTTTAACAAGTTTTAAATTACATTTCCTACCCTGTGTGAGGTCAAGCTTCTTGGCTGACTTAAAACTGACTTAAAGCAGTTTTGCAGGAGAATTGAGAAGGCACTTAGTTGATTTGATATTTTATAGATTTAGGATTTTAGAATTGCCTTCACTTCCAATCAGGCATCCTCTTAGAGCATTCAAAAATGTTTTTTTTTACTTTGCCCCAGGGTCACACAAGCATTTGCAATCAATGATTGTGTTGATGACAGAAAATAATGAAACCATTCTTCATTCATGTTCTTGTCATCATCCAACGCATTCTATATACTAGATTCTACTTGGTAGTGGTAGTAGTCATTATAAGCAAAACCACCGCTTTGATGCACCGGCATGCGATGTGTAACAGAAAATTATTAATTTGATAGTTATAGTCACTCACCCGCATTAGACCCCCTTACAGTGCTAAAGCAAATTCCAAATACAAGATTTACACAAGTCCTGAACTCTGAATTTAACTGAAAGATATGATGTTCTCTGACAGGAAGGTGAGCAGCACATGGAATCCAGTAACAAAGAATCAATG
>OMLP01017637.1:0-11967 GCA_900302685.1 Spondyliosoma cantharus | reverse complement strand
TGCTGCTGTACGTCGTCATTTCACAGAGGAGCCTCCACTCTCCGATGTGCATCCTCATGGCCGGCATGGCGTTTGTGGACATGAGCTACCCGCTGTTCTTTGTCCCCAACATGCTGCTGAGCTTCTTGTTTGACTGGAGAGGAATCTCTCTGACTGGCTGCCTGGTTCAGATGCACTTCATTCACTTTATTGCATCTTTTCAGTCCACATTGCTTGTATGGATGGCACTGGACCGCTACTTTGCCATCTGCACACCATTCTACTACCATGAACACATGGCTTTACCCAATTTCCTCAAGTTTATAATCCCACTTGTGGTCAGAAATGTCCTCCTGGTCACACTGTTTGTGAGTCTGGCAGGAACTTTGTCATTCTGTGCTGGAAATGTGATGAACCACTGTTTCTGTGAGCACATGGCCTTGGTGGAGCTGGCCTGTGGAAGCACTGCCATCAACAACCTGGTGGGGTTACTGACAATTTTCCTCAATCCAGTCGCAGACTTCATCTTTATTACTGCCTCCTATGTGGTGATATTCAGTTCTGTACTCAAGTCTGGCAGGTCAGGGGTCAAAGCGCTTCACACCTGCATCACCCACATTGTGGTCATCACTGTCAGCCTGACCATTGCACTTGTCGCTTTCCTGTCGTACCGGATCAGAAATGGTCTTCCTGCAGCCATTCGGGTTTTCACCAGCACCATGTATTTGCTGTTCCCAAGCTGTTTCAACCCGATCATCTACGGAATCAGAACCGCTGAGATCCGACAGCACATCCTGAAGACACTGACATGCTGGTTCCCAATTCCTAAGAGACCATTATAAAGTATCTATGTTCTATGAAAGCTCATCTACGGCAGGACAAGAAATATTCAAAGCTGCAGCGTCGAACAGAGCCTCGCATCCCTGTGCTCACTGAGGTTTCCAGCAGCCATGGCCTCGTAGCTGAAATTCAAAAGGTTGACACGGTTCACATAGTGAATAGTATGTTATATTTCAGGAGACCAGTGGAGAACTCACCATTACAATTGCATATATATCAAATGATGACTGTCACTCAAGGCTTACTTTCTGTTGCCAGAAGTTGGCGCAATGACACACCTGAGCTCACCTCGTCTTAGAAACCCACATGTTGATTGGGTCAAGTGGCCCTTACTTTGTGATATTTACCTCTCTTGTAAAAATATAATTTCAATGTTAAATCTAAAAGTTAAATGTTAAATCTAAATCTAAATGTTAAATCTAAATGTTACATTTAAATATAAATGTTAAATATAAATATAAATGTGAAATATAAATATAAATGTTAAATCTAAATGCTAAATGTTCTAAATGTCACAGGTGAAACTAAATATTTAGCTATTATGCAATTCTACACTGCCTGTCACTGGAAATACCAAAATAAAAGCTCCGCGGTCTTCTTTGGGTAGTCAGATGGAGTGTTAGCACTGCGCTGTTAGTCACGTCTCCTCACCTGCTCTCATGTTACCTGCCACCACGTCCAGCGACTTAGCTGGAAACATTGTTAGGGCCGTTTTGGCGGCAATACAGAGGTTCAGCAATACGTCTGCAATGACAGCGACAGTAGGCCTTTTCACAGAGTTGTCGCATTATTGCCATAGCGGCAGTTTGCCAATTCTCCGACGTTGTTAGTTCACACAGAGCCAAGCAGTGCCAGCGTGAAGGCGAACCGCTGTGTAATTTACAAATAGAAAGCTGGAGCTGCGGAGAGGGAGGTGTGATGCCATACGTCATGATGAAGCTTTTATTTTGGTACTTCTGGTGACAGGCAGTGTAGATTTGCATAGTAGTTAAATATTTAGTTTCACCCTTGACAGATTTAACATTTAGCATTTATATTTATATTGAACATTTAATATTTATATTCATATTTAACATATATATTTAAATGTGACATTTATATTTAAAGGTAATATATTAGATTTAATATTTAGATTTAACATTGAAATTATATTTTTACAAGAGAGGTAAAGATCACAAAGTTCACAGATATTGCTGTAAATCTGGTCAAAAGCAACATAAAAAATTTCCCATTTGTTTTTTAAACGTGGGGAAAATTTGCTGTTTATTTTCCCAACTGCAATTTGGTATCTTGCTCAAGGTCACTTGAACATGCAGCTCAGCCTGGGGGAGCCGGGATTCGAACCAGTGATTTTCTGCTCACTAGACAACCGCCTCTAACCGCTGTCCTACAGCTGCCCCTGATACAGTACTTACAATTCCCATGAACTGGATCACTGAGAACCTTCATCAACATACAATAATACACATGAGCAAAATTTGGTTGAAAGAAAGTGATAACTTGTGGAAATATGAATTTTTGGGTTTAAAAATGTCATTCTTTGTATGGATAAAACATGACTCATTAATGTGATGACTGCAAACATTCAGCAACAACTATTTAAATGAAGACATGTTGTAAATGATCGTCAGGGTCTCTGTGAGGTTCAGGACAAATTTCATCCCAACCAAGTGAAAAAATAAGTGATTGCTGAGGTTTAGAATAATCATACAGAGAATCACTAAAGTACTGAAATTTAGCTCAGAAATTCATAACTTAAAAAGTATTTGGAGTTCAGCTGTAGGATTCTGCAAGGTGCCATGAATGTAAACGACGTTTCAGCTTCAGCTCTACAGGACAGTGGAACTGGATTCTTGTGTACCTTTCTCTTAGTCACCTTTTAACAAGAAAGTCAAAGAAAGGTAATTAGAGGAGCAAAAACACAAACATTCTGGACACATTGAAATTACATACAGTATGTTTGACATAAATATACAGTGTATAAAATGTCTGTGTAGAGATATTATTAGACACAGGTCAGCATCTGTGGTGCTGCTATGTTAAAATAAATCTCTGTGTCGTGATTGAGATCGTCTTGATGAGAATTTATGAAAAAAGTTTCATTTTAACAATACGCTTTCAATGTTTTGGAATAGCATTTTATATTATTTCTCTGACATCATTTTATTATTATAACGACATACCAAATACATTTAGGGCATTTAGCAAATATAAATCCATATTAAGAATAAACTTTTAGTATCACAATAACCTGTTTTATGTTGTTTTATCATTAAATGTTCTCATTGACACAGAACCATTGTAGATTTTGTGTTTTTAAGTTTTCAAACTGTGATATTTTGTAATAACAAGAAATAACTGTAAAAACTTGCAGGTAAAACCAAATGGTTTGTCATGTATTCATATCAAGAAATATAATGAACTTATAACAGTTCATCTTTAATCGTTTCTCTCTACCACAATCTGAAATGTGACATGTCAACAATAAACAGGAGGAAACAGCCTGCAGTGTCGCCACTAGATGTCAGTGTGACGCTGCTCCAACACATCTAACAACAGGAGTCAGTCTGTGACATCACACTTCACTGAAAGTTCAGCTTCAGGAGACCGAATAGCAGAGAAACATCATATTTAATTGATTGGTTGATAATTTCAGTCTGACGATGGTCCAGTGGTTGAGGACACTGAAGAGGTGACCGGGGTTCAGATCCAACCTGTCAAACCAAAGTCCAAAACAGTTTCACGGGAAAACAAAGAAATATGTCTTGAGAGTAAACTGTTTAGGTCCAAGCAGGATGTGACACAGTGACCACTGTGTTACTGTGTGAATAGCTCAGTGCATAAAACAAGAGGCAGTTGGCTTTTACAGTGCATGATAACATGGGTTCGAACCCCGTCTTGGTCAGACATAACTGCTATATTTGATAATGTTGCGTGTCTCACACATTTTGATGCATGTGGATATAAATGTTTGGACTTGAATGCAGAAAATATACACGTCAGATGTGATCACACAGACAATCATTCGATCTCTACATGCTTTAAATACTGAAGTCTAACTGTGCTGTTTGAAGGAAGAACTCAAACTGTTGGTTGTTGTTTACAGTGCTGAAAATGGTTTGGTGGTGAAGAACTGACATGTGATCTGAGTTCAAGACTTACCTTCGGCGAGTTAGCACATTTAAATCTGACTTTTCTTCTCGCCCCTCCTTCAGTCTGCTGCTCTGTCTCTCTCTGGTTGTTGGCTGTGTTCAGCGCTGAAACTCCTTTCTCGTTGTTTTTCTGCTGACAGTCCTCTGACTTAAGAATGTCAAAAACAAAAAGGTTTCATCTACATTTACTTATCAGACGCTTTCATCTAAAGCCACTTACAGTAATTCAAACATACACTGATGGTGGCGGCTGACATGCAGGACCAGCACATCAGGAGCAGCCGGGGTTCAGTATCTTGCCCAAGGACACTTCGACATGCAGACAAGGGGAATCGAACCAGCAACGCTGGCTCTAATCCTGAGCCACATCCGTCTCGTTTCCTTATGCCAAAATGTTTTTTTCTCTGTACATTTTTTCCCCCTGAAATCTTTTTTTCACTGTAAAATACAAAACAATTTTCACTTGAAATTGTTTTGTATTTTACCCAGATCTTTTTTTCACATTGTTGAAGACTTTTTTCTTTCAAAAAAGAAAAGAAAAGAAAAGAAAAGAAAGATCTCTCAGTTTCATACATGAAAAAAATGAATAATTCTGAAATGTCATTGTTCTGACTCAGTTCCACCTCCTTCAGTCTGCTGCTCTTTCTCTCTCTGGTTGTTGGTTGTGTTCAGTGCTGAAGATGGCCCAGTGGCTTAAGACGTCAACTTGCAACACGGAGACGTGGGATCAAACCTCAGCTCAGAGAACCAGAGGTAGGTGATAACAGTGTGAGTGTGTGTGTGAGTGTGTGCGCACGTGTGTGTTCAAAAACCAAAACCCAAAAAAACTAACTCTGAAATCACGTCCATCAAACTTCAATCATTGCGTTTGCTCGTGGAATTTGCGTCGTGGGCCGATTGTGACGGAGTGGATCCTGGAGGAAGCAGCGATCAGGTAAGTCCGGTCGAGCCAGCTGGCTTGATGAAAGCCAGCTGGCAAGACCAGTTTCATTATTAACTTTATTTTGATCTGTAGGCTGATAGTTTGAACTTTAGTTCAGTTGACATTTAGACTACTCATAAAACTTAATGTTGTGTTGTGCTCTTTAATGTTGTACTGTACATAACCCTGATATCTGGAGTTGATGCTCGATTAAGACAGTAGCTCAGTGGGTAAGACGTCCGGCAGAAACTGTGGCTTTTACTGTTCAAGTGATTGTGGGTTCAAACCCCGACCAGGTCAGACAGAACTGCCATCTTTGACAACATCGTGTGTCTCACACAGGTGTATGGTGTGACCTCTAAATGGATACAACACAATGTTGATTTCCTAACTGCCACTTCAGTATCAGTCCTGAAACAACTGAACATGTTTCATGACTTTCTAAATTCAATCAGCATTGTGACTGATTGTGACAGAGTGGATCCTGGAGGAAGCAGTGAAAAGTTCAGTCCGGTCGAGCTAGCAGCACGATGATAGTTTGAACTTGACTTCAGTCATTATTTCAGTTGACAAAAAAGTATATTTCTTTTAAGGCTTCACTGGACTGATACTGAAGAGCACCGTCAGACTAAATGATTCAAATACAATCACTTTTATACGTCACAATAAAGGCATGTAATCAATTAAGATACAAAACATGATTAAATGGTAAAAAAAGGAATAGAATACTCCCATTCTTGAGTAAAAGCACTTAGTTACATCGTCCTGATTCAGAACATTCACGAGGAAAAGAAAACCTGGAAGATCACAATGATTCAGAACAACATGAAACGCTGTGGCTTTATTGTGTTTCCAGAACAGGTGAAATGAAGACGAGGAGGAAGAACTGACATCAGCTGAGTTGTCGGCTTGTTTATTTATTAAAACTGGAGTCACAAAGATCTCATTAGAGCTGCAGCTCTGAGTGCCGCCAGTCAGACTAATTAAGCAGAGCAGATAATTAATCCCAGCGTCCTTCTCAGAGGAAAATAAACTCTGCTGTTTTGACCTCGGGGCCAATTAGCTTCGAGGAGTGATGACAACAAACTGCCGGCTGAGACTCCTGAAGGGACGAGCCACAGACTAATTAGATTTTACAGTTTAACCAGTTAACATGTTCCTTCCTCTGAGATACTGATTCACTAATGTCGCAGGAGATAATATCAGACTGTCAGATTTGATTCATTTCAAAGATGCTCTTTAGGAGGAAAACATTTATTCTGTTACACACGCTGTCATTGTCTCTTCTAACTGACGGATCAATATTAAAGTGTGACCTGGATCTGAATGAGATAAAAGAAAATATCCTCTTGGTGCACAGAACCTGAGCCATAAACAGGAAATAACAGAATAAACCGCAGCGCTAATAAAATGATTTTTATTTGTCATTTAATAACAAGAACAAGTCGTCATGACATAAGAAACATGGAAGACTTTCTGTTGTAATTAAATAATTCAATAAGTCATCAACAAGACGGAGTGATTCATCCAGTTTGAAGGTTTTGTGGTTTAACAAGAAAACCGGCTGCAGCTAACAAGTTCCAGCATCAGTTAATTCACAGGTGCTTCCTTGATTGATTGATTATTGCTTGGATCAATAAAGTGTCACAGAAAAATAAAATGTCCACAGTTTTTGCCAAATAAACAACTTGAATGATAAATTAGTTGCTAACTGATGAATCGTTTCAGCTCTGAAAACAGAATTTAAGTCATAAAGAGACGGATATGTCACGTAAAGTCACGTAAAACATACAAATATCACAATTTCTTCTTTTCTTTCCGGGAGTTAAGGAAGACATCAAAGTATTTCAGCTCTTATCTTTAGAATCACAGATTTTAAATAAACATGAAGTCAGCGGGTTGATTGAACTCTGGAGACTCCAACAGGATCAGGGACATTTAAAACAGGTTTCAGCCAATCAGCACTGCTGCGTTTGTGGTCAGTCCTCCTGTAGGACGTTTCGACTTCAGGTATAAGATGGAGGGAGAGAGGAAGGAGTTCCTCCTTACGACCAGCTGATGAGCCTCAGCAGGTAGGAACTTATTAAAGTATTCAAATTTCAAGTACAATTTTCCAACATGATGTTTTACTGCCTCGTTAATGTTTGTTTGCTCATTAATATAATTATGTTGTTGCAAGTCTGATTATGTATTATTATAACTGTTTGTTTTATTATGTATATGTTTGTTATTTAACTATTTTGAGGTGAAACTGATTTGAATGTTTTTGTAAATAATATGTAATAATCAAAATGTACTTGAATATTTTCACTTGATACTTCTGCTGCATGATTCCAGAGAGAAACATTGTTCTTCTTCATGTTTGTACAATCAACAAAAATATGATACTTTAAGAACATTTTGTTGATAATGCTTCTGTAGCCTAATCCAATATTCTTACACTTATATTTCTAGATGTATAATTCTTCTCTTTGAAATGGGTCATTATCAGAGACAGACATCATTTAGTTAGTTTGACTGACTTGATAAATTCACTATATGTACTTTCTCTCAGCACTGATGACATCAGTTCAATACTCACCACATCAACAATACTATTTTTTTTTTCATTCACTTCACGTGTTTTAGAATAGAATAGAATAGAATAGAATAGAAATACTTTTTTGATCCCAAACTGGGAAATTACTTTGTTACAACAGCAAAAAAAAAAATACACTCTTTACATGACATAAATGACATGACATTCTGCTTCGTCATTTTGTCTTCACTCTTCAGCTGCTGTCTGTTTTTAATGGCATGATCACTGACTGTCCTGTCGAGCGTTTAATGTGAATTTCTCTCTGCACCCGGAACACACGATGCAGCTATTACAATATATGTTAGTATAGTGTCACAGGTGGAACACTGCGTCTCATCAGCGGGTGTCTACTGTGAACATGAGTGCATGTTTCTGAGGTTGGAAAATGCTTGTTATTAATTCTTCCATTCATGTCGTCCTGTAGCAACACGAGGACGGTCCATGCGTCCGTCAGCATCACGTACGATTGCCACCGCTGATGGCTGATATTTTTACAAATGAAAGGTGTTTATGGAATAAAACTTACACTTCATTGCAAGAGTTGTGATGTACATTACCAGTCAAAAGTTTGGACACACCTTCTCACTTAATGTTTTTTCTTTATTTTCATGACTATTTACATTGTAGATTCTCAAGTGAAGGCATCAAAACTATGAATGAACACATATGGAATTATGTAGTAAACAAAAAAGTGTTTTAAACATGTTTTATATTTTAGATTCTTCAAAATAGTCACTCTTTGCTTTAATTACTGCTTTGCACACTCTTGGCATTCTCTCAATGAGCTTCATGAGGTTTTCACGTGAAATGGTTTTCAAGTTTCAAACAGAACAATGTGAGGGAACGTCTCAGCTTTGAACTTGATGTTTCATGTTTGTTTCAGCAGTTTAGTTGCTGCAGCAGAGTGGAGCAGACGTCACAGTATTAAAGCCTGCACATCCTCACAGTTCAGGTTCAGGAGTAAAGCTGCTGTCAGGAAGTGTGTGTGCGTCTTCTCTACCTGACCAGCTGAAGCCTCAGCTTGTCGTATGAATATGTATGAATTGTATATGTATGTATGAATTCATTAATAAAATGAATCTCCACTGTTCTTTTCAGCAACAAGTTACAACCACAACAGCAGCAACATAACGTCTACATGGCCGAACACTCGCAGGGGTGAGTGAAGAAATATAGTGTTTGTACTTTAATATGTTGTAAGTGATTAACTTGTACTTTAATAATTAAAACAATAATCTCAATGAAGACACATTCTTCTGATTTCAAAGAGTTAGCTGAAGACGTGCACTGATGCTGATTGTTAAATAGATGAGGTGATCATATGAAAACTGTTCTGAATGTGTTGGCTGATGCAGAATGATGACGCTCATGTCATCAGATTGAGTTTTCTGTCTGGACTGTTACTGTTCAGGTGAAGCCAGCGCCATGGTGGACGCATCGCTGGGCAACAACTTCTCCCACAGCACCTTCGTGTTCAGAGGTTTTCCTGAACTGCAGAAACACCACCGGCTGCTGGCGGTGCCACTCTCCGCGTCCTACCTGTCGGTGCTGCTGGGAAACTCTGTGCTGGTGCATGTGATCCGCAGCGTGGAGAGCCTGCACAGCCCCATGTACCTCCTCATCTGCACACTGTGCATCGTCGACGTTCTGATGGTGACCGCCATCGTCCCTAAGATGCTCCTCAGCCTCCTTTTCGACAGGGATGAGATCTCATTGGCTGGCTGCTTGACTCAGATGTTCTTCACTCATTTCCTGTCCTCATTGGAGTCAACGTTGCTGTTGGCGATGGCGCTGGACCGTTACGTTGCCATTTGTCAGCCGCTGCGCTACACTGACATCATTGGCTCCTCCATGTTCGTGAAGCTGCTGCTCTTCACACTGGTTCGCAGCGGCTCCATCATGGCCACGCTGGTCGGTTTGGCAGGTTCGCTGCGGTTCTGTGGCTCCAACACGATCCAGCACTACTACTGTGACCACATGGCTCTGGTCAGCCTGGCATGTGACAGCACGGACAAAAGCAACGCGGCAGGCCTCGCTGTGATCGTTTGCTTTGTGGGCGTTGACATACCGCTCATCTTCCTCTCCTACACGAAGATCCTGAGCGTCGTCCTGAAGGCAGCGGCGGCTGAAGAGGACCGCTGGAAGGCGTTTCACACCTGCGGCACTCACCTGATCGTCATGATGTGTTTCTACCTGGTGGGAAGTGTCACATTCCTCTCTCACAACCTGAACCTCCCCATACCGACGGACATCAACACCTTCATGGGACTCATGTACATTCTGTTCCCAGCGACAGTCAACCCCGTCATCTACGGCGTTCGGACCAAAGAAATTCGAAACGGCTTTTTTAGGATTTTTAAACACAGAAGGAAAACGATAAAGATGGTAAAAGTTTCTCCGGCTGGCAAATGACAAACGTGAAGGTTTCCTGCTTGAGGTAACATGTTCATCCAATGAGGTTCAGATATTGACATGACATCATGTTGGGTTTTGATATTTATCAAAAGTAGTGTTTTACACTGTCGATCATGTTTGATGGGTGTGTTTTATACATCACACCTCAGAACTCACCAGTCGTTGGTGAATACATGCAGATTTAAACTTGAAAATGCTTCAGTTTCAGTTTCAGCACAATGCTGTTTGTTGTAATAATAAGTTCAGATCACACAAAATCGACGGTTCTCTGTCGTACATACGTCGACTAAATGCGAGTTTGAAGCATTTAATTCTTCTTCTTTTGGGTCCAAAACTGTTTCATTGTGTCTGAATTAAAACATTGTTTATCTACATTATTACAGACTGACGGAAGGAAGACAAACATCCAGACAAACATGCGTCATCGTTATCACGTCTCCTGATCCAGCAGGCGAGTTCAGGATCGCTTCCACAGTTTTGTTCTAACCTTTATGTCAGAACATCACAACTGTCAAACGCACACATGTTGCCACAAACGTCCCTTTATTAAAGATGCAGTGGAACATACAGGTTTCCTCCAGGCCCTGTCAAAATAAAAGCCAATTAAAACATTGTTACAGATGTGTTTTGGTGTTTTTGATCTTTGACCTGTAATGTCGTGTTAAAGTTTCATCCAGTCTGTCACACACACACACACAAACACACACACACACACACACACACACACACACACACACACACACACACTCCCGTGAACGTCCACGTCCTCACACTGACTGCTTGATCACGTCTCTACAAACACGTCACGTCATCGTCCTCTAACGTGAAGCACACACATGATTCAGTCACGTCTTCACCCCCGAACACATCGACTGCTCGTCCCGGTTCCACTCAAAGTCACATCGAACCCTGAAGATGTGAAGAATAAATGATCTGATTCTGCTCTTCAGGAATCCTTCTTCTGCAAAGTGTGATGAAAAAACCATCAGGACAAAATCTGAAAGGATCCTGAGCCGTTTATCAGTCACACACGACGAGAAACTTTTAATGAGTCTGTCAGAAAATAATCAGAAGATTATTTGATAAGAAAAATAAACAAAACAAAAAATGACTGAATGACTCCAGACGTGAATTTGCTTTAATCTTAAAACATGTGGATCAAAATATACTTAATAAACATTTTGATCTTAAAGTAAAATATTCTTGGAAAGTGCACCGAGATTTTCCCAAAAAACTGTGAGTGTCGTTTGGTCTTTAGGTTTTATGATCGATAAATCTGAATTTATTTAGAGATCACAGAGGTGTTAACTCCAGTAGAAGTTCTGATCCAACTTGTTTCCTCCAGTAAAGTAATAGATTACAGGCTCTGACATGTACTCAGAGTCTCAGAGTAAAAAGTCTCCCTCTGAAGGACGTTTGTGGTCAAAGCTAACTGAAGCTCACGTCATATTAACAGAATTCAAAGACTATTAAAGTTAAAGGTAGAATCAGTAGGATTTGTCCCAGCTGTTCCTGAACGCACCACAAAGACAGCTGATTGTTGGGTGTGTTTGAGGATATTTTTTAGATGTGTTTGAGCTGTTAGCTTCAGTCAGAACCGGTCCAGCTCCTGTCGACGGGCAGCTGAAGCCACTAAAATCCTCCATCGTCCTAAAACCAGCCAATCACAGCTGGACGTCCTCGCCGTCATCAGACACTGTTGCTGTGACTCTTCACTCGTGTCCGACTGGTTCTGTATTAAAATCTCTCACTTTTCTCTCATGTAACGTTTCCTAACTTCTTCCTTCTTGCTGTTGCTGTGACGTTTCTCTGCTCACGACTTCCTTCACTTGAGTTTTTCCTTGTTCGTCTGGTGAATAGCTGCGTTGCTTTATTCACGCTCGAAAGCCAGATGACAAAACGCAGCTCCAACATCCTGCGACCTTTGTTTTTTGTGATGAAGAGTTTAACTCAGCTGTTCACCAGGACTCTGACTCGCTCTGCTCTCCTGATTACAGAGTGAAGTCACTTTCTCTCCCCTGCAAACACAGAGACTAACATGAATAACCTCCTAACTCTTTCTCTTTCTCTCACTGACGTTC